>JAEANM010024760.1:0-11088 GCA_017656035.1 Myanophis thanlyinensis | reverse complement strand
GAATAGAAGTTCCTAAGCACTTTCGGTGGAAGTTTGAAGTCTTTCAATCGTCTGAGGTGAAAGAGACGTTGTCGGGCCTTTTCAACCATGGTATTGATGTGGAAGGACCATGACAGGTTATTTGAGATGTGCACACTGAGGTATTTGAAGCAGTCTACTCTCTCCACCAGGCTTCCATTGATGACTGCGGTCTGGTATTATATTATATATAGTTATATATAGCTATATATATATATTATATATAGTTACATCCCAATCATTACATATATCCAGATATACTTGATGAGTAACATTACTGTAAGGTCTGACTCTTGCTGCCTTTTTAATTTACAGTCCACTTCCAATTTTTGGGCCAAAAAAAAAAAAATGCAGTCTACATGCACACATATTAAAGCAGTTGTAAGTCATTCCGTAAGCAAATCATGTCAATATTTTAACATTTCTCCACACCTGCAACCTTACTATTTTTCAACATTTCATAACATTTATGGCTTCATTTTCATTGCTTTCTCCCCACCCTCCCTTGGATTCTAACAGTTATAGCAATTGTTTTAGTTCCATTCTTCATATAACACTAATATTCCATATTGTTATTAATGCTTATATTGCTGCTTTTATCTCTATTTACCATCCCTTTGTGACATATATAATGGCCCCATAAATTGAAGTAAAAAAACAACTGTTCTTCTTATCCAGGTGAGAAATAACTCTGGCATTCAAGGAAACAATTCAAGATTTTTAAGTCCTACCTGATTCTCTTATTTATACTTAAACTCCTAATAAGAATATTGTTGCAGCTCATGCTTTGCTTCACTTGTGCCGTTATTGGAAATTCTGGCTCATGTTTAAAACATGACTATTCAACTACTTTAAAATTAAGGTGAACTCATTTGGTCTACAAAAATCTGGATGATCGCTAGCTGGCAAGACATTTTCTCTTACAGCCCAGATATGGTAATAGCCCTATTTAAAATGCTTTGTGGTGGTCTCAAGGCTTATTGGATACCCAGATGACTTAAAATAATATACTTTAGGCTATAGTCCAAAGTACTACATATACTTATAAGACTTACTTCTGTGGAGACATGCAGATTGTATCCAATTTTATTTGTTATTTAAGACAGAGCTTATTGTCTCTTACCATAACCTTCTTGGCTTCATTGCCTACATCTTAATGGAAGATCTTTAAATTACTGTCTGTTAGATGTAGATCATGATATTTATTAGAGAGGCAAAAGCACAATTTGTTGTATCTGTCAGTCCTGTAAACTGAATGCTGATTTGAAAAATCAAGTTAGCAGACTGGGTGACAGAATTGTAAGTCCATATGAAAACACCAAAATTGTTTCTGAATTCATTTCTCCCAAATCTATCAAAAGCCAGTCTGATTCCAAGCTTTAGTCCTTGGAGTAATTAGTCATTGGAGACTACTTCCTAGCTTAGAAATTGAAGAGAAGGCTTTGGACCAACAATTTTGTGAGCAGAGCAGCCTGTACAAATACAGACAATTTCCACATTCAGTAGTTGCAAGCAAATACAACACAGTGGCAATGGCAACCCATGTAAAGTCATCTGTTGAATGTTGGTAGACTTCTCAACACAATGGAGATTTGTGATCCTGCGTAATTCCAGTCATATATTCTTCTCCTGTTCAATTGCACACAGAAATCTGTCAGAGCCAAATCAGTAAGCAGAAGGGCTATGATCAATCTGTCAGAGATATAGTGACAGAGTTAAGAGCTCCCTGGTCAGACAAACTGGAAATGTGAAATCAGGATGGGCAATAAGTTAAAATAAAATTAAAAAAGCAATCCCACCAAAGAATAGATTTCTAAGCCTTCTTTCCGGTAGGGAAAACTCCCTATCCCACCCAGAACATATTTTTGGAATTCTTAACATGATCAGATCTTTGATCAGAAAAAAAAAGCAAAAACTAATTCATGGAGAAGCATAATGAGATCATAAATGTGTTAATGAATGCAATTGATTTCCCAGAAATCTAATTATGATGTGTGAATTAATATTTAATTATGTATTATTGTTTCTTAATTATTTTAGCTGTCTAGGAAATTATATGGTTTAAAAAGGTATTTACACTTTTCTGTTCCTACTCCATTTCTCTTATTTATTTTAATCGATGGACTTTTCTCTATATGTCCTCTTCTTTAATATAACTTCAGTCGTTCTGTTTCCATACAGTCTATTGGCTGATTGTCACAGTCACAATCAAATGCTTTCCTGCAGGCTTGAGATGACAGAAAACTAGTTATCCTACTGAGCACAATCCTGATTGTCAAAAGCTATTCTGTCTTGGTAACAAAGCTAGAAACGGTGCTGCTCTAAGCAGGGTCTAAGCAAGGAAGGGAGCATCTAAAAATTCAAGACAGCAATCAAGATCATATGACTGAAGCCTGGTCCCTTTGGACCTGTGTGGCAAGTGCCCTTTTGGCCCCCTTTACTCCTTTTGCAGCTTGCCCCAAAATGTCAAACCAAATCAAATCAAATTTTATTCATCACTTGCACAGTCAAATGTCCTTATAGTTGGAATGATAGTCACTTAAGGAAAACCAGTGGATTCCTCTGGGATCATTTGCCCTCCCATTAAGCATGGTATAGTTAAAAAAAAAAAAAAATACCCACCAGCCATTCTCTTTAACGTTAGGGAGCAACTGAGGTTTCAATCAAGGTGAGTTTTGACAGTTTTAATCCATAAGACTAGCATTGTCAATGCTTACTATGGTAAGGAAGGAAGTCTATCAAAGGAAGTCTGACTAGCTACTATCAGGTGATAGGAGCCTTTGGGGCAGGGGTGTCAGTCTACTTCAAAAATAGCCCTATCCTGAAATATTGTAGTGAAGAAGAGCACTGTTCCAGAACAGTGCATCTCTTTGAACATACCTGGGCAAAACAAGCTCTTATCTCTTTATCTATTTATCTATTTATCTATTTATTTATTTATATATTTATTTCAATTTATATACTGCCCCTCTCCCAAAAAGGGACATTATTATTGTGCATTATACTTGCAACAAACCCTGGATATCAACACCACCTCCTGGGAAACCCTAGCACAACATTGATCAACATGGGGCATGTTAATCTACCAAGGCTGCCAGACATTTGAAGACATAGGGACAACCATAGCACAAGAGAAGCATGCGTTCTGCAAAGCCAGAGCTGCAAATGTTGTAACAGCGATGCCCACACATGTCTCCCCAACATATGGCAGAACATTTCATGCCAGTATTGGGCTTACCAGCCACTTATGGACACACTGTGGACAGACCATCACCTGCTAGATGACAAGGTCTTCTTCGAAAATGATGGACAAACATCATCATCGTGCCTGTGGCAAGTAAAATGACAGCTCCATATCTCCTACAGCCCTGGGAGTGGAAGAGGATTTATAAGAGAATCTGGGAGAGAGAAAGGATACAGCTTTTGGATTGCTGTATACTATAAATTGAAATAAATAAACAAATAAACAAAAACCAAACGAATAATCAAACAAGTAAATGAAAAACAAATAAAAACAAACAAATAAGCAAACAAATAAATAAAGATCCCGATCCAGATCCAGATCCAGATAGAGTTGTAAGTTGTGCACCAGCTGAAGCCGAACAAAGCCACCCAGAGAACTGAAAATTATTTCAGGGATGGAGGAGTGGGATTTGAAAAGATTACTATTTTTATAGAGAGAGTTCATAATGTTCTAATCTTCAAGTATTTTCCAAGTGCAGCAAAATCAGGGTCATTGTGAACTAATGTAAATTTCTACAAAAGAAAACACAGTGCAGCTATTCTTTCATTTGATTGTTGAGCATTCATCCACAAGCTGAGCATGTATTACAACAAGAAATCTCCCCCAACACTTTTGTTGTTGTCAAAAGGATAGGAAAGAAACACTTTTTCCATTGTTATAAATTAAAGGTCTTCATTAGAATATAAAAGAAATTATCATCCTGGCTGTAGGGAATGTAACAGTCAGATGGATATGAAAGGCAATGCCTCAGTATTTTCTTAAACAGGTAAGATAGCTGCAATTTTCCTATATCTCTATAAATTTTACTACCACATTGTTCACAGCCATTTATTACATTATCTTAACTTCATATATATGTTACCTAATACAGGTAATCCTAGACTTAACAATAATTCAAAGTTACAATGACACTGAATGGTCCCATGATCAAAATTCAGATGCTTGGCAACTGACTCATATTTATGATGGTTGCAATGTCCCAGGGTCATGTGATCACCTTTTATGACCTTCTTATAAGCAAAAATGCACTTAACATCTGTGTTATTAACTTAACAACTGCAATAATTGACTTAACAACTGTGGCGAGAAAGTTGTAAAATGGAGCAAAGCTCACTTAAAAACTGCCTTGCTTAGCAGTGAAAACTTTGGACTCAATTGTGGTAATAAATCAAGGACTACTTGTATAAAAAAATGTAATTTTCTGGCAAAACTTGACATTGAACTGCTTTCCTCTCCCACTTGGGAGAAAGTGGAAAAAAATAAACCATGTGTTCTCTCTCCCTCCCTCCCTCCATCTCTCCCTCCCTCCCCCTCTTTCCCCCCTCTCTCCCCCTCCCTACATTTCATTCAGGAGCTCAGAAATATTAACAACTTAGAAAGGCATTTTAAATTTGCAGGCCACTTGAAGCATACAACGTGACTGGCAGTATATTCGTTTCTGAAACAAACAAACAAATCATAAACTCCTTTTCAACTCCTACGCCTTGCATTTCTGATATGATGTACATAACTGAAGAGTAAACTAACCAACCCTGGGTGATTTAAAATCTCAGCAGAGTCAGACCCATTTTAGTATGTTGATGGGACATTATCTGGTCAACCCAGGACAGTAGAATGGACAGGGAATAATTCAGGCAGGTGGCATTCAACGCTGTAATAGTCCATTTTAAATGCTCATTTATAGGAGCATTATGTGGATGATTTAGACTTAATTCCTTACATCTTGTATAGGAGCTGGAAAAAAATGCCATCAACTATCTGCATTTTTAAAGAAATTAGTTATGGTTACCACTCAGATACAATTTAGAGCCTGTCTTCACATTCCCAGTAACTATATCACAAACCACAAGATCATTTTTATAGAATTCTCATGTTGTGCTGGTCTCATACCAGATCCACAGGTCATTTTTATAGTTGTCCCAGTTTTAAAGTGGTGTTTTTTCCCCTCTCTTTTTTCCAGCATAATTTTCTCCATAGATACATCAAGGACAATGTGACTGATAATATGGACAGGAGCCAGTTCCTATTGGCCTTTTTCGGCTGATGCAAAACAGTCCCTGGGCATTGTTTCCATGGACCGTTCTGCCTTTGGCAGTTGAAGAGTCCAGTTCTTTCAAGCCAGACTCTCCCTCTGCCTTCTGGGTCTCTGAGCAGTATGAAGTCCCTGGATCACTCTCAAGTGCAGCTGACTTCATGATGGTGCTAGAATCTGCACAGAGAGAAGAAAAAAGTTGGTTTCCTCTCCTGCTTTGGTGGTCCATCTCTGTGCCTATTAGCTGTTAATATCAAATTGTAAATACAAATGCATACTTTATTAATAATCAATAAAACATTGATTAGATCCTATCCTGGTTTACAAGGCAGCTGGCACTAGGCAAATGGCCAAAGCCACAAGTTATCCACCTGTCAAAGCTTGCTTCCTCCCTTAGCCCACTCCACGTTCAAGAGATAAACTGTGGAGTTGTTTCTCCAGCTGGGAAACAGCACTTGATGGGAAATGAAATGAAGCCAGGAAAATCCACTGGTTGCTTTCCTTAACTTGTCCTGCATTACAACTATAATTGTCGTGCCTTGTTTCTGAGAAAGAATAGGGCTTGGCAGTCAGGACAATGCATTTTATTTGGCTATACTTTCTGTTGGCCCCAAAAATGAAAGAGAACAGTTTTACATAGTGGTCTGGTCTTATCTTAGAACATACACAATAACACAATATTCAGTACATAATACTGATATAAACAGGACAGATTTGTCTGGATGGCAAGAATTTATGCAGTCCAAGATCAGGATGTGCTGATTAAATTAAAAGTCTCCTGAATTATATAGGAGCAATGGGCCTACGGTGATTTCTTAATTTATTTAATAATTGATAAATACAATTTGTGTATACCACTATTCATTGCTGCCATATATCATTTTTGCTTCTATTAGAATTTAAGACCATGTCCTGCTGCTGAACTATGAAGCTGATTTTTGCCCATCATTATCTCATAATGCTGTTTGTGATGTTGTGAGTATGTTGATGTACGTGCCTGTTGGGGGCTGATTATCTGCAATCCTTACTATTTGAAATGCACCTAGCCTTGGAAGTTAATAAATAATGCAGCTTCTACTACTATTATACGAAATGGCAGCTACCATTATCATTATGTCAAACTTTATAATTATTTGGTCTTGAATACAAATTTCATACTGCTCCAAATTCATTATATGCATACTGACCTACTTTACGAAATAAGCATAAGATTTGCTTTGGATCCTATTTCTCAGTTTAGTAGGAAATGATTTGAAGACTAATTCATATTGGGACTATTGGGACATAATGGGACTATCAAGGCTTGATTTAGGGAAATCAAGTCCCCCTGACAATAAGCAAAAAGTTATGAACAGTTTATAGATAATATTAAATATAAACTTAAATATTAATACGTGTTTATATTATCCTAGTATGATTTGATTGCTTACTTGTACCCTATGACTATCATTAAGAATTGTATCTTATGATTCTTGATTAATGTATTTTTTCTTTTTATGTACACTGAGAGCATATGTACCAAAGATAAATTCCTTGTGTGTCACACTTTATTAGCCAATCACACTTGGCTAATAAAGAATTCTATTCTATTCTATTTAATAATAAATATTGTTAGCATGTAATACACTTAAATTCAGAATATAAAATTATGTCAAGAAAACAATCAAAGCGCAATTTTTAAATGAAATTATGATTTAGAGTTTGACATTCTGACTTTTTTTAAAGCGAAGTGTTGGCAACAATACTAGAAAGAGGTTGGAAAATCTAAGTCATATTAGTCTCATTGCAAAGAAAATATGGTCTGTGTGGTTAAAAAACAACAAGGGATGGCAGAAATGTCTTTTCTTTGGGATATGACTGAGAGCAATGAAGTGCTGTGAATTCAGGTTAAGAAGTTTCAACCAACCCAGTCACTTTACCCCATGGTGTCTCTTATGTGTTGTTTAAGAGAAGGTGGAATGATAGAAAAGTCAACCACTGTTATATAGCATAGTGGTTGTGTCAGTCTAAATGCTGTAACACAATCTGTGGCTTTGCTGTTACAAAAGAAAGAAAATTTAAGGGATCCTTAATAGCTTCTAACTTAACTTTCTTAATGCTGAACATTGGGAAATCATTGGTCACCTGATCATGAAATCTTTCATTTCATGAATGTTTCTTCTAACTGGATTAATTATTTCAATATTTTTTTTCTTGGAAACATTTAAAATAAATATTCCCTTACCATCTGGATCTAATTTTCTCTTATGCTTTGGCTTCATTTGGAGAGAGGAATGAGAAAACTCTGATAGGGCTGTTTACAATTCCTGATGTTGAGAGCTTTATCAGAATAATATGATAATATGAGAAGGATCATCTGAGAGATTCATTCTGTCAAATGCTCTACATGTTGTTATTTAATAAAGGAGACATTCAATAAAACACAGTTCTTATTCTTGCAAGTTGTGACACAGCAAACTTTATTCTGTAACCCTAATTAGATAATTATTTCCCCCTTCCATAGTAGCAGGCATTGGATCCTGTACCTGCCAGATACTTAGTCCTCATTAACAAATAAACTTTCCTAGCTGATACCTAAATTAAGTAACTTCAGAGATGGAGGCAGGGAGAAAGGTCGAAGGACTAGCAAAAAGAGCAAAATGAAGGTAGGAACATTGTCCTCAACACTCTTTTGTCTATGTCCACTAATTTGGATGGATGTTACTATATTTTTGTTGTTTTTAATTTTTGTCAGTGTTTATACAGCTATTCTGAGGAAGCTTCAAAAGACTACTTTGTTGTACACAATGCAGAAGAACTGTGTAAGTCTATGACAGCAAAAATTCACAGGAATCTGGAAGCATCTTTCAAACTAACAAATTTTATTTCAAAAGGCATAAGCTTTTGTGAGCTACATACATCTGATGAAGGGAACTGTAACTCATGAAAGCTTGTGTCTTTTAACTGAATTTGCCAGTCTGAAAAAAAGTGGCTACCAGACTCTTTCTCATTTTAGAAAATTCTGTTTGATCCCCACTCCCTCCAAGTATGGTTTATTCCCCATCAAACACCTCTCTGGATTTTACCATAACACACTCGCCATGTTATCTTTTGTTGCTGAAGCTTTGTGATGAGGAATAAAATTGCATCCATAAATTTTTGCCTGTTATGTGGATGCACAGACTTTGATCATAAAAGGTGGCACACCCAGCCCAATCTCAGATGGGTTAATGATGGCTATAAAAAGCAATTTCTAGGGCAGCACAGTAGAATGGTTTGGAAAGACACATATGTACTAATCAATATGAGTGGCACCAATTGACAAAAGGTGCCAATTGGAAAATGAAATTGCTGCAGAACTTGCAGCATCTGTCTCTACCACAAGCATTAGAGTGATGATTTGTAGCTATTAAATAGACACTCTTTGTATCATACGTCCTAGAGCAATATAGTCTTCTTCAAAGGAGTTGAAAATTGGAGCTGCACTAATTAACAAGAGGAGACAATTTGTGATAAAATGGTTAGGTTTCTAATCCTAAAACCTAGGTAGCAGTAAGAATAACAACACACATTTCAAGCATGAATGAGAACACCTATTTCAGCTAGTCTCCATTGTCAGTTAGACATTGTGTTTTTAGAAGTTTCTTTGGGTAAAGTGATCTTCAATTAATAATAAATCTGTTTATTTATTACAGTGAAGTGAACTAGTTTGGTGTGATGATTAAGAACACCAAGCTAGAAACAGGGAGACGAGAGTTCTAATTCAGCCAAACTTCGAAGTCAACTGGGTCACCTTGGAACAAGCTCTCTCTCTCTCTCTACCTTAAGAAGAAGGAGGCAAGGGCAAACCACTTCCAAAATCTTGCCAAGAAGGTTCAGGGACTTGTCCAGGAATTGTCAGAAATCAACACAGACTTGAAGGCACCAAAATAATAATAGTGGGAGGAGAAGAAGTAATATAATAAAAACTCGGTTTAGTGGACCTCTCTACAATCAAGTGCAACAGAACACATTTCTTCAGCAGCTTACATCATTGTACAATTCACGCTGTATAAGTGAAGTAATTTGCATTGCATCAGTTGTGTCATCTGCATCATTATGTGTCATTATACAAATGGTGAAAATGGCATCTGTTTGCACAATCAATTCATGTAGATAGTGAAAAGCTCTAAAAATGGAATAGAACTCCTTCTCTATTTGATAGCAAGTAGCTTATACAGCAGAAAAGAAAGAGAAAAACACTAAAGAACAGAATTTTTGTAAAAAAAAAATACTCTTGAAAAAAAGCTTATTTAGAGAAAAAACCATGGTGATAGAAAACTTAAATTACTTAAGTTGACATACAGCTAAGAGCCTCTAGTGTGCTAGACAAACACACACACATGGAGGTAATTGCCTGAATTGTACAGGCCACAGCCAAAGGAAAGAATGCTCAACCATAAGAGGAAAAAAGTGACTAAAGTCTTGAAAATATCTCTCTTGCCAATAGGATACATACTATTTAGAAAAAGGAAAGTAACTCTTTTAGATAAGGAAAGAAGAAAAGTCCAATTTCTATATCTATTGCCTCGTGTGGCATATATATATATATACCCACCCCCAAAAAAAGACCCACCCTTTTTGTGTGCATGCATTAAAATTAAGCCCTACCAAAATCTGACCCTATTTAAGCACATGTGTGGCCAGTACCTGCCATTTCCTCACGTCGCTTGCAGTGCAGACATGTCGCTTTCCTGTCAGGAGGTTGCAAAAGGAGATCATTTGACCCAGGGCTATAACCATCTGCAATAGGGACCTTTTTTGCAAAAATTCTTCCTTGCTGTACTGGACCATGTGGGTCGGGAGAAATATAAACACTCAAAAAATGTTATGTAGCTTACTCACACACTCTTTGTCCACAAAAGAAGCAGCCTGGTGGCCAAATGAGGTGCATGGGGCACCTCACTCTTTTTCGGCCATGAAAGAATCAGCCTGGTGGCCATGTGTGGCACATAGGAGAAAAGTTAAGACACCCCTCGAAAAGGAGACCTAGCTGTTTTTGGGGGGAGTCAAAAGAAAATAAGACCCGGTCGTATTTTCAAAGAAACATGGGTATATATAGTGGGGAAAGGGATTGCATGCAAAGTTGAATTCCAGAAAGCATATCTTAGTTCTCATCACAAGAAAGTACCATATCCAAATGATAACATATGAAATCTACTTCAGAAACAGGAATGAAAGTATGTCAGCCTTGCAAGGTAGTCCAGACAAGAAGCACACCTCGAAGTACTAGCTTCCATTTTTATTGTAAGTTTATATTAAAAATCTTGCAAGTCATAAAGTATGCATCTTTGCCTTTTCAGTTCAATGAATTACCTTTGAGTCATTTGCCATGATCTGTTAAATAGATACTCTTTGTGCCTGACCATTGCCTAGTCTGAAGCCCTTCCTTTTGTCTCCCAAGATCATTTCCACGTACATTATAAATCTGAAAGACAGTGTACAATGATATTAAAAACCACTAAGAGGAAAGCAATAACCAGTAGACTCACACAGCCTTTTTCAATCTCCAAAAACCAGTAATCAAATAAGCCTAGTAAGAGATCATTCATAAAATGGACGAATCAGAAGGAAATAACATCAGTATAGAACTATGCAATCCCCACAGCCTTTCCTGATTGTACTTCTGGGATGGAACTGGGATATGTTGGTGTCTTTGTTGCTATTCCACATAAAATAACAAAGGATGCAATTGGTAGTCTCATCAGCAATATTTCCATTCCCACCCAATGTCTCTGACTGGCAGATTGGAAGAAAGAAAGAAAGAAAGAAAGAA
>JAEANM010024759.1:0-11088 GCA_017656035.1 Myanophis thanlyinensis | reverse complement strand
CACCTGAGGGTTTTAAATTAAATTTAAATTCAATTTTAACTCTATACTTAATTGTTTTTAATTTTAATTGTTTAATAATATTTTTAATTGATTTTTAAAGTTAAATTCTAAATTTAATTTTTTTAATTGATCAGCCATTATTTAATTATTTTAACTGGTTTTTAAATTGTTTATGCTTATTTTAGTGGCTGTAAACCACCCCGAGTCCCCAGGGAGAGGGGGCGGTATATAAATCATGAAAAATAAATATTTAAATAAATAAATAAAATAGCTTCATCAGCTATCATACCAACCAACAAAAGGCAAGAGGAGAAAACTAGAACAGTGCAATTGAATTAAAGTTATGTCCTTGCTGTTGTGAATGTTGTTTACCTGACAAATGCCAGAATGCTGTATAATTTGATGATTTACTAAACAATCCATGACATATTGGGTCATCCTTTCAGAGATATTTCTTTAACCCAAACAGAGATACAAAATTACAACAGGCAAGTAAAAAGGCAGCATCAACACTTTCCAATTTCTATTGATGTAGATTGTATGAAACTGGCAGGGAGCATCAGAAAGCCCTCATTTTCCTCTTTGGCTAACCCACAGAACTGCCTTGCTATTTTGTGGTGGTGGTGCTGGGAGAGAAAACAACAGAATGGCTATGAGCAGGCAGAAAAACAATAAGACTATGAGCAATTTTTTTATTTTCCTGCAGGCTTTCCCATTGACTTTGCTTGTGAAAAACTGGCACAGAGCATTAGAAATCACTCAAACTCCTCCTTCTTGGCTGCCATGTGGAACTGCTGCCATTTTGCTGAAGGGAAGGGTAAAAATGGGAAAACTGTGAGGAAAACTGAATCCCAACTCCCCATTCTAACATGTCCCCAAGGGCCTCCTTCCCTCAGGAAGAAAAAAGGCTCGCCCATCAATTGCTAGTGCCTTGCAGTCAGTCTACCTCATGATCAGTCACCTGAATCACCTTCCCTTGCTGCCCAGTGCCTTTAAGAGATTTTAAATTTCAGCCTTGGTCCCAAAGCAACCAATGACCACTCACCTTCCAGGCCTTGCTGGACGTGCAGATGCAGAGGGAGGAAGGAGGGGTGGGGAGAAACACTCCCATCCTCCCTTGTACCACATAACTTATGGTTTTGTGGGAAGTACATTCAGATGTAGAAAGCACAGCGGCACTGAGGCAGTTACAACTTCTCCAGACTTTATTCCCATAGGAGTCATGAGTCCCAGCTTTCTGGAAGTCAGCTCATTAGAGTTACCTTGGTTCAATAATTGTTGCCCTATATATTCCAGTTTTAGCCAACTGAAGATCACAAACAGTCACAAGAGTTTTAGTAATAGAGAGATTTTTCGGCTTAATTTATTTTAAGACTCACTTCTTAAAACTGCATTGTTCAGAAAAGGTCTCTGTACCAGCTAATGAAATGCAGCTACCTCTTCATTAAAATCAGTGAGATGTTTCATAGCAATTCTCTACATTGTAACCATGGAAATGGGACAATATATAGCATCAGAATGAAGTGATATGTAGAAATAAAATGCTCTTAGTCACACTAAACATTTGCTACAGCATCTTTAAAAAAATCAGATGACTAGATGGCTACTTCATGAACTTCAATAACTAGAATTTTATTTCATAATCAGGTAGGAAAAGGTATGCTGAAGCTGGCAGACAAAATGTTCACAATAATGGTTCTGATATAGTTTGTGTATGTTGCATATGACTAGTGATCCAGAAAATTTCCACATATCCATCCATATCATGCATCTGCTAATCTCAATAATGCCCATACGAGCATCCCAGAGTCTCCCAGATAGATTTCACTGCAGCCTTTCTATTGCTAAAAGTAAACGTTTTCTCCCAGTTCCAGGAGTATATTTTTATACTCTTTCCTGTTCTCTGAGCAATAACATGCTTTAGCACTTCACTACTTATTTAGATTTGAATTCTTTTTTCCCCATCAGTCATAAAAACAAAAGAAGAGCTGACCAAAATAATAATGTAATTCAACACTGTTCTCACTTCAGTTAATCTGATGCCAATAGAAAACTCACAAACAGGAGATAAGAAAATAGCGCCCTCTACTCATATTCTTTGGCAATTAGCATTGAGAGTTTGCCTCTGATACTGAAGGCAACAAAGGGCCTCTATGATTAATATTATTTACAGAATATATAGGCTGCAAACCACTGGAGGCATATTTTGAAGCATTCCATTAGGCAGTCAGACAATAGTCTCACATCAGAGGAAAGAAGTCACATGCTATTTTATAGACCTGAAATATTCTGCATTCATCTTTGTCTGGTTTAATCCCATTTGAAAGACGCCAATCATTTGGTTGAGGTAGAGACATTTTAATTGTATCATCTTTAAACTGAAGTAGAGAAAATAATGCCCTTATGGCTATCAGGTTTTCTCTCCTGCTCTGAAAAGAATGGTCAGATTTAAGAAACAATTGCCTAACATTTGTAGAATTATAATGTTGGAAGGGATCTTAGAAATCACCTAGCCTTCTATACTCAGTTCAAGATTCATTAGAACTTTCTGACAGTTTCCCCACCTTCTTCTGAAAATCTCCACTATTTCATGTGGCAGCTATTCTAATAGTTTCCAACTCATAACATCAAGAATTTCCTCCTAATATTTATCCTGAATCTACTGTCTTGTAGTTTTAACCCACTGCTGCTGGTATTGCTCTCTTGAAGAAATAAAAAAGAAGTCCACTCTTCTATGTTATTTAAAGACTATTAGCATATCTCCCACAATTGTCTCTTCTGTAGACGAAATACTGTATACATAAATATTTTAACTGTTCTGAATGGCACACACTATTGAGTGTCGAGTGGGGTTTAAACAGAGAAGAATAGGTAGGACAATTACTTCCAATGCTCTGGGGTCTAGATTGGACATTCCTTTTAAGGAATTTATTGAAGGTAGAATTTTATCAACTATATTACATTGCTAGTTCATGTATAACCTATGCGCAACAAAAATACACAGATCTTATTCACAGGGACTACTGTGAAACCAGATATTTTCTATGCTATACTTATGCCTTTCTTTTTTCTTGCCCAGATTCAAAACTGTACTTCTCCCTATTAAATTCCATTCTATTAATTTCAGATTTGATATCTCTCTTCTCTAAAGTGTTAAACAACTTTCCAATTTTTTGTCATCTATGATCTGAAAAAAATTCCCTTCAACTTCCCCACCTTCATCATTGAGAAACAAGTTGAACCATACAGAACTTAGGACAGAACCCTCTGATAATTCCACTCAATTCTTCCCTCCAAGAGGCTCCATTAAATATTTATTATAAATTTACCTATTTGTAATATCTCCTAATCCATATTTTATTATTTTATTATTTTATTAATTAGGATTGTGTGAGATATTCCATTGAAAGCTTTGCTGAGATTCATGTATATGTCTCTGACACTTATTTGATCTACCAAACAACCAGTTCTGTAAATTATTTCTCACTACATCTGGATAGTGCGCCACATTCAGATTCCTAAAATGTTTCAGTCTCCCCAAAGTGCATAAGAACAGGAACTCAGGAGTTAGTTCTATCTCTTTAAAGCAGGGGATCATCAGGTTATCTTGACTATTAGAGTCCCTTGCAAAACTCTAAGATCTGTCTGTCTTGGGACAATCCATAAGACATTCCAGGGTTACACAACATGGATTCTACAGGCACTAATATTCATCTACTAATCTGCTCTGGCTTTCTGTTCCACCTGATTTCTTAAAAATTATTTAAGTAAATAAAAAGGGAACTGTCTTGCTGTAAAGCAAAGCACTCACTTCTTTATTGCAGGAATGTTTAAAGGACCACAAATTATATTACTGGAATAACAAACAGTACTGCAGAGAAGTTTCCACTTTGTGGAAAATGCTATTTTGCAGTAAATCCTGCCTGTTATAGCAACCGTTTTCTAAAAGGCAAATCTCTATAGTAGCTGGTGTGTGTGTGTGTGTGTGTATCCCCTCTCAAAATTCTAACTGATATGTGAGACCAAAATGATTGGCTACACAGTACAAACTAATGCATAGAAATAATAAAAAATATAAAGTCTTGTGAAATTCATTGTGAGGTGAAATAAAGACATGATAGATGAAATGAGGCATGATGATGATAATGATGATGAAAAAATAGCCTAATTTTTAAATAAATTTCTACAAAGGGTCCAATGTTGTTTTCTGTGATTTTCCACTACCTTTTTCTTAAAAAGAAATGCAAACAAAAATAAGGGAAAGACCAAGTGATTTGCAGCATAAGATGTCTTGCCTGGAAGCACCTTGATATGCAATTTGAATAAGAAAACCTGTACTATTCCTGTGAACAGAAATGGTAACGAAGGATGATATTGGAGCAATCCTCACATAACTGAAGGGTATTACACAAAGGGAGAAGATTTTTTGATCTCTCTCTCTCTCTCTCTCTCTCTCTCAAAAAAAAAAATGATAAACTAGTAAGGAAGGATTGGAAATAGATATTGATATCCTGTAAAATTTCAAGAGTGAGGTAGGTTCATATACTTATCTTTCATATACTTATGAAAGATATGTATATTTTCTACATTGACTTAGTTCATCTCTATATATTTAATGAATTCCAAAAAGAACTCACTGGGTGGTGGAAAGGGAATTAGTAGGAAAGATTGATCATGCCATTGATAATATTATTTGTGGAGTTTGTCCTCCAATTTGTTTATCCACAAATGTGCAATTTATATTCTAGGGAATTTGTCTCTGGTGCATACGCTCTCAGTATACATACAAACAACAAAGTTATATAATCATAAGATACCAATAGGAGAAAAATATGAAAAAGATAATGGTAATACAGCCATGCTACACATGGCTAACCCTAACCCTAAGCCTAAGCCTAAGATAGTACTGTGGTAATTAGTTGTTCAGCAGAGTGATAGCACAAGGGAAAAAGATGGCTTTGTGTCTAGTTGTTTTGATATGCCATGCTCTATAGTGGTGTCCTGAGGGGAGAAGTTGAAACAGATTATGTTCAGGATGTGAGGGATCTGTAGATACTTTCTCATTTCTCTTTCTGACCTGTGCAGTATACAGGTCCTCAGTGCAAGGCAGGCCAGTTGCAATTCCCCCCCTCCCCCACTATCATTTGAAATTTGTACCTGTCCTGTTTGGTTGCTGTATCAATTATAGAAGTACAAATGACAGACTGAATAATTGCTCTCTAGAAGTGTATCCACAGGGAAAAACAGCATTGTGATAATAACACATAGCAATATTGCCATTCCTCAATTACATAGAGGCAGAAATGCTATTAGGCTTGTAATGGAGAGAATGCTTTCAAATGAATGGCACTGTTCTGCTTTTCATTTTCTATGGCCCTTATTTTCTTTCCTTGTGAAATATTTAGTTTATTTTTTAAAAAGGAAGAGGAGAATCCCAACAAATCACCAGGGCAATGATCTAATTTCTTTTTTACCCTTTTAGTACCTTTCCTTGTTAACATTTATTAGTTTGGATAGCGTAAGGAACAGAAGCCCGTGTTTCATAGCACATCTCTACTTAATGTAAGTCAAGAGATTATATCGTGCCTGTCTTTTTTTCTGGGCCCACATACTTTGATTCTTGCTTAGAATGCCAACTTTGGCTAATGATCAAGCAGTGTGTAGACATCATCCTTGGATTTGTTGTGGGTGCTGCATCTAGCTGTAAAGCTCTTTGAGGTGTCATTAAACCCAGAAATGAATAAATAACAGAGGGCCTTTCTCCAATATGTTTTAAATGTATAAAAATGTCACTTACAAATGTTGAACTGATTATGCGCTAATTATAACTGACATTTTAGCAAATTGAGTTTCTACTTAATTTTAACACTTCAGTTTTATGATGAGACCTGTGTTGCAATTTTTGGTCTCAAGGACAGTTTGAGCATGTCTTTGTAGCATGACACACATTATGATGCAGAGAGGGTGTAGCCAGCATTTTCTGAAAGATTTCACTGGCTAAGAACAGCAAACGCCTTTGAATCATGCTGCATAGTATACAAGGCTGGAGAGTTACTTTGCCACCTAAAGAAGAACATTCTCAGGTTCTGCCTCTCTCTTACTTGTAAAAATAAAAGGGACATTACATTAATACCTGAACATCTGCTGCCCTTTCATCCCATGCAAAAGCAGCTGCCTAAGGTAGTCACAGCACTCTACCTAATCCAGCCCAATAATTTTTAATTCTAAACCTCATGATATCAAGCTACACAGCTCTCTATATAAATAAATACATGTATAATAGCACAAAGTAAGATGCTGGGGATGGATTGTGTGTGTGTGGGGGGGGGAGAAAGATCAAGTCAAGTCAAGTCAAGTAGGCTTTATTATCATTTCAACAATATATAATACAGTACACAGTGAAACGAAACAACGTTCCCCAGGACCAAGGTGCTACATCAGACAACCTAGATTCAAAAAAAAAAAAAAAAGCTGGATGCAGAACTACACATAGCTCTAAAACTAAACACTTAGAAAAAAATAAATACACAAGTATTTATGGTTCCAGTTTCTTTGTGTTGAGGAGACTGATGGCTTGTGGAAAGAAACTGTTACACAGTCTGGATGTGCGGGCCCGAATGCTTCTGTGCCTCTTTCTAAATGGCAGGACAGTAAAGTGTGTATGAGGGGTATATGTGGTCAGCCACAATGTTTCTGGCTTTAGGGATGCAGCGTGTGGTGTAAATGTCCATGACAGAGGGAAGAGCAACCCCGATGATCTTCTCCACCATCCTCACTATTCGCTGTAGGGTCTTGCGATCCAAAATGGTGCAATTCCTAAACCATGTGATGCAGCTGCTCAGGGTGCTCTCAATGGCCCCTCTGTAGAAGGTTGTGAGGATGTGTGGTGGAAGTTGTGCCTTCCTCAGTTTCCTCAGAAAGTAAAGATGCTGCTGGGCCTTCCTTGTTATGGAAACGGTGTTGAGGGACAAGGTGATATTCTCTGCCAGGTGAACACCAAGGAATTTGATGCTCCTTACAATCTCCAAGGAGGAGCCATTGATGTTCAGTGGGAAGCAGTCGTGTTGTGTCCTCCTGAAGTCAACAACCATCTCTTTTATTTTGTGTACATTCAGAGACAGGTTGTTGGCTTTACATTAATCCATTAACTTCTCACCTCCTCTCTGTATGCTGTCTTGTCATTCTTGCTGATGAGACCCACCACTGTTGGGTCATCAGTGAACTTAATGATATGATTTGAACTGTGCATTGCTACACAGTTGTGCATCAGCAGGGTGAATAGCAGGGGACTGAGCCACAGCCCTGAGGAGCTCCAGTGCTCAGTATGATGGCATTATAAGTACTGATTGCGATCTGGACTGTCTGAAGTCTTCCAGTGAAAGGGAGGTATTCAGGGCCAATAGGGTCAGGTTCCTCATCAGGTGTTGGGGAATGATAGTGTTGAATGCTGAACTAAAGTCTATGAACAGCATTCATACATGAGTCCTTGTTTTCTAGGTGAGTGAGGACTAGATAGAGTGTAGTGGAGATGGTGTCATTGATGGAGTGATTTGAGCAGTACGCAAACTGCAGTAGATCCAATGTTACGAGCAGCAGGGTCTTTATGTGCCTCATGACAAGCCTCTCAGGGCACTTCATGATGATGGAAGTAAGTGCAACGGGATGGTAGTCATTGAGGCAGGACACTGATGGTTCCTTTGGCACAGGGATGATGGTCATTGTCTTGAAGCACTTTGGGACAACAGCAGTACTCAGAGAGATGTTGAAGATGCCGGTGAAAACATCTGCCAGTTGGTCTGCACATCCTCTGAGCACTCTGCCAGAAATATTATCTGGTCCTGCAGCTTTCCGTGGATTGACTCTGCTTAGAGCTTTCCTCATGTCAGTAGTGGAGAGACAAAGTATCTGGTTATTGGAAGGAGGTGTGGTCTTCCTCGCTGTCCTGTGCTTCAAAATGGGCGTAGAAGCTCTTCAATACACCTGGAAATGAGCCATCACTCTCACAGGCAGGTGATGATGTTCTGTAATTAGTGATGGCTTGGATACCCTGCCACATATGCCATATGTCGCCACTATTCGTGTTGATGGATGCTCTGGGCATGTGCATGCTTTGTTTCTCTGATGGCCCGGGACAGTTTGGCTCTTGCTGTTCTTAGGACTGCTTTATTGCCTGTCCTGAGTGCAGAATCTTGGATTTTCAGTAGAGCATGCATCTCTCCAGTTATCCATGGCTTCTGGTTGGGATGTGAGATAATTTTCTTGGAGATTGTGACATCATCAATGCACTTACTGGTCACTGATGATGTGTACTCCTCCAAGTCAATGAATTTGCCGTTGGTTGCAGACTCCCTGAACATGTCCCAGTCAGTGCATTCTAAGCAGTCCTGAAGAGCAGAGATAGCTCCTGTTGACCAGCTTCTCACTTGCTTCTGAACTAGTCTTGAACACTTGATGAGTAGTCTGTATGCTGGAATTAGCATAATAGAAATGTGGTCTGAGTAGCCAATGTAGGGGTGGGGCTTCACCCATTATATACCCAAGATGTTTGTATAAACAACATCCAGCGTATTTTCCCCTTTGGTTGCAAAGTCCACAGATGATGGAAAGGAAACAGGAACTACAAAATTCATAACTAGAAGGGAATGTAACACTCCTCGGGGCCTTTCCCTACTGCTGAGTTGGTGTTATTCACCTATCCTTGATCCAACAGAAAACTCAATTCAATTCAATTTCAATTCAATTTCAAACACTCTATAAAGAAGAAACTTGCAGTCCCCTGCTGCCTCTACTGTTTGTTTTGCAAGTCACTGTAATAACCTGACTCCCCTCTAGGATAACAAAGTTGAACAGATTCAAGATTACGAAGAAAATCCTTACATTAGTACTGGTACAGTTAGACAGCTTAAAGTTTTGTTAGTTATGGTTGTGAAGAAGGCACTGCTATGAGGACATAGAAGAACAGAGATGTGGTCAAGAAAACAGTGTCAAGATCACATAGATATGGGAAAAGTCTCTTAGACAAATGGGATGGCCTCTCTTGAAAAGAAAAAGTAAGAGGCATATGAGACCTAATATTATTTGTTTCAATATGACAGGAAACATTAATTAAAGTAGATGATATCCATGATAAATGAGACAAGATGAGTTTCAGGCAAAACATTTCACATCTCAGGGGCAGAAAATGTACAGAAAAATGAAAAGAAAATTACAACATTGCATTGTATAAATTGGGAAACAAGGTTATGGACTCGGGGCAAGAGATAACTGGCTCAGAGCTGACATGATGAATGCAGAGGTCATCAAAGAAAAGAATGGTAACATTGACAAACGGTATATATCTGCCAGGAATGTTGAAATGATGGGGGAAGATGATGATGCCATACAGCATATGGCAATGCAGGAGAGAAATATACTGAGTGAATTTCAAAGGTTGAAAAGCAAAAGAAAACAGGTGTGATATGAAAGTTGAGAAAATAATCAGGTTAAGGTAAAGCATGAATAAGGGAACTTTAATTGTATAATGCCCACAAAATCCTAAATGAAATTCTTGTTCCTTTGTACTCAGCATCTAATGGTCATGGAATTTTAGGGAGGCATCCAAGCAATATTGCCTCCTTTGTATAAACTTCCAAATATTTTTTAACAGATCCCCCCCCCCCCCTTTCTTCTTATTTCCCTGGAAAATATGTTAAGAATGAAAAGCAAAAAAGAGATAAAGTTTGTTATGTGAAACTGGAAAGGAGGTGAGCAAGGAAACACATAAATATGAGCTAGGTCACTTTGTATTGTAGTAAAACTCAGTGACTAGCTGCACAATGTCTTTAGATTGGGTGGTCCTTCCCAAATGCAGATAATGTTGTTTGATCGTGTTAAAGGTTTCATCACAAGATGTACGCTGTTCCAAGTAAAACTACCTTTTGCAATGGACTGATGCTGATTAGAACAGCTAATTAGGTGCTGTACCATCCAGTGGCTCACTGACACCAGTAGCAATTGAGTTACCTATGTGATACCATTAAAGATAAGCAGCAAGCTGTTATTTTGGAATCTGAATGTATTTCTAAAAGAGGAAGGGGTAGAGAGTAGTAGTGGGCTCCATTCCATAGGTAATCAGAAATGCATCTTGGGGATCATAAGGGAGGGGAAGAGACATGGAAAAGTCAACTGTGTATAAGATACCCATCAGGATGCAGAATCCCTGAGACTGGGTGCAAGATAAGCTGCAGAACAGTATGTGGAAATCTCAACCCTACAATTGAGATTCATTTACTATCACTATTACTATGGAAACTTGGCACTGTATCCCATGAGTTCCAGCCCATCAAATGTAGATTTGTTGTCTTTTAATGTAGGATCACAGATCTCTAATCTGTGTAATTCCCAATGGCATTGGTGTGTTGCTCAATGCCAGTGAATAAGAGTACTTTTATTCTATACAATGTTTATTAAATTGTAAACTTACTCCTGTGCTTTTCTAATTTCTCTTCTGACTCCCATGTCATAAGACAACCTAGAATTTGTAGTCTCTCCCTGTGTTCAAGACGTGAACTCCGTGCAACGGGATGAGCTCCCATTATTTGTCCCACCTCCTGCCTCCGTAGCAGTTTGAAAGCATGAAAATGCAAGTAGATTAATAGTTACTAATTTTGTGGGAAGGTAATAGCATTCTGTCTGCCTTTGGCATATAGCCATGCTGGCCTCATGACCATGGAAATTGTCTTTGTACAATGCTGGCTCCATCAGCCAATAGCAATAGCAATAGCACTTAGACTTATATACCGCTTTACAGTGTTTTACAGCCCTCACTAAGTGGTTTACAGAGTCAGCATATTGCTGCCAACAATTTGGGTCCTCATTTTACACAACTTGGAAGGATGGAAGGCTAAGTCAACCTTGAGTCTGGTGAGATTTGAACTGCCAATTTGCAAGCAGCCAGCAGTCTGCAGAAGTAGTCTGCACTCTAACCACTGCACCACCATGGATCGGGGCACTCTTTGCACAGTCACTTCTGCCTCGTTATCTCTCACCTAGACTATGGCAACGCTCTTTACATGGGGCTCCCCTTGAAGAGCATCCGGAGGCTGCAGT
>JAEANM010024758.1:0-11088 GCA_017656035.1 Myanophis thanlyinensis | reverse complement strand
AATAAATAAATAAATAAATATATGGCCAAATCTGAATTATTAACATAATTCTCCAGCACTATCTTTTCTTTTACTACTTAACCTTTTGTCAGGGAGCACAAACTTAATGTGCAACACCTGCCTTCCTCTGTGAAAGTCATGAATGCAACCTACTCTATGTCTTCCAAAAATCCCAACTACAATAGCTGTAGCTTCTGACTACCATGTATCCTGTTCATGGGAGATGGGTATGAAGAACAGATGAGATATTATGTAACTCATTACTTAGCCCCCCTCCCCGTAATTAAATGGAACTTAGTTCTTTGTAAATATGTTCAGGATAGTGCTAATTTAAGCCCACAAAAATACCCGGAGGGATAGCGTTTTTAACCGAAACGCTTCCCCGTCGTGCTCTCTTAAACTATGGCTTGTTGAATAGCTCCGAGTGTACGATTCTCAACATTGGGGTTTAAACGGTACGTTAAGCCACATATGGTTCAGCGTGGTGGGTAAACCTCAGCAGAGAGAAAAACAACGCTATCCAGGCGGCAGAAGGCGCACTTTATTCTACTTAGGATGGGGTTGAGAAAAGTGGGGAAGGGGACGAAGGAGAGAGATAAAATCCCTTGGCTGGAAAGGTAAATGGCCCCACCGCCCCTGTATCAAGACAGAAATAAAAGAGTTAAAGAAGCGCATGGGTTGATTTTCACTGACCTGGAATAGGATAGGGAGAAAACCCAACAGGCCGGTCTTCGTTATCCGCCAGCACCAGCGCAGCTACTCCAAAGCTACAGAATCTGGTTTCCCTCGATCCGGCAGCAGCGTGGGAAGGTAGGCGGGGCGTCGATACAGCTTCGTCCGCACGCTCTCATTTATCCCTGGAGTTGTGATGCAGCCGCTTCCAAGTTGCGGTGGGGAGGGGGGCGGGACGGGGCAGCGAACTTGGAAGACCCAAGCTTAAAAAAAAGGCGAAACAGACAGGCGCGACCCCTGGCAAGGGACTTTGGGAATCCGCGAGAGGTCCAGATTAGAAGGATTTTAGCGCTGCCTGAAGCTTGGTTAAATTTTTAACTTGGTTTCCTTTAACTTTGGTTTTCTTTAACAGCGCTAAAGCCAGCAGGGCCTCCCTCCGTTGCCATTGGAGAATATTTACCGGTTTCAGAGGCGCAGCTAGATGCTAGAAGCTTGATTCTGGTTTTAGCATTTCTAGAATTCCAATTAAGTGGAGCCTGCTTCTGAGCCTGGATAGAGGGCCGCCCGTTTTTGGAATTAAATGAGAGAGGCCTTCGGGTAGTTTTGAAGGTGTGAATGCATCTAGGAGAGAGAGAGAGAGAAAGGGCCTCTGAATGTACTATGTTCATTTAGGATTCCTAAAGCTGCAAGGGACTGTTTAGATGTCTGGAGAATTTGGAAGTTGAAGCGTGGACACACATCTTCATGTTGGTACAGTTGAAAAATGCTGGTTTAGGTCAAGCACGAATCCCAAGTGTCCATTCTCTACAAGCACAGGGGAACCCACCATCTATCTCCAAGTCATTGGTTCCACTGCCCATTTCCCCCCCACCCTTAACATTGGTAGAGAAGCTGCTTTCCTGCAATTAAATCCACTACTGGTATTCCTCAACTTATGACTTAACCACAATTGAATTTATGACCAAAATTTCAGTTGCTAAGCAAGACAGTTGAATTTGCCACATTCTATGACCTTGCCACAGTTAAGTGAATCGCTGCAGTAGGTTAGTAATAAAGAAAGTGAATCTGTCTTCCCTATACATTTTCTTGTCAGAAGATTGTAAAAAGTCATTACATGATCCTAGGATACTGCAACTGTCATAAGTATGAGCCAATTGCTAAGCATCACATAACTACAGGGATGCTGCAATAGTTGTGAGAAAATGCTTGTAACTTTTTTCAATGCTGTTTTAACTTGGAACAGTTATAAACAAATGATTGTAAGTCAAGGACTACTTGTATTCTGTGCTGATTTTCTGAGCACCAGATTAGGCATGACACTAAACAGGTGCCTTGTGCAGTATTGTGCTTTACAACCATTGATTATCTTCTGGGATGTCTGATTGATCCCTTCATCAATAGCATTGGGGTGTTGCTGGACAGGGCAAATTGATCAAATATGTTTTTTGGGAGAAAAATCAGAAGAATGATATTTGGCTTGTTCTGGGTTTAGCTTTGCTGCATGTACTGATAGAATTTTCAAGAGTGCCAAAGGAATTGGTATTACTTATTAGTCAGCTTGGCCTCTATTGGGAAGGCCAAGTACTTTATGCTGGTGAGAGTCAGTTAAAACAAGCGTGTAGATTGCTAGCAGCAGTGTTGAAATTCAGCCTGAACTGAACCAGTAGCAGCATTGAAGTTTGGCCCCGCCCACCTGCCCCTGCCCTTTTCTATTTTGTATCCCTTTCAAGGTTTTTTGGTTTTACTCACCTAAATAACTCGGGGCTGTTTTGCGGGCCTCTGCAGCCTTTCCAATCACCTGAGCTGCTTCCAGAATGGAAAAAAAATGTGTTTTAGAAGCTGCGTGGCAGTGTGGTTGGGCTCATGCACCGAACTGGTAGTAAAACTGCAAAGTGAGCACGCACTGAACCAGTAGTAAAACCGGTTGAATTCCACCACTGGCTAGCAATATTCTACTTTGGTTATAGCAGACGCAATAGAAAGAAGGCTTGCATGAGTGAAATGAAATGATGCTACATGACAGAGGTTGGTAAAGAAAAAAGTAATATTTGGTGCCTTGGAGTCCTACAGTAAACGTTTGAGCCAATTCCACTATTATCCTGACATCCCTTTAGAGATTGTCCATATACTTAACACTGCCACAATCATGCAGAATTTAAAAATAAGATTAGAGCCAAAGGGGGGCCTAATCTTGAGCTGATGGCTAAAAGCTGAGCCACACCAGTTTGGGTTGACAGAATTAGCATACAAGTATAACATTGCGCTAGCAGTAGATTCAGTGTAATGGTTGTACATCTGAAATACGACTGAGAACTGAAACAATAAATAAAGCTTTATCACCTGAAAAAAGATCTAATAGGCACAGATTAATGAGCTAATAAAACTCATTAGCTGATTATTAGTATCAGTGTTGGAAAGTCCAGTTCACTCCAGTATGCAGAGAGTTTAGAAATCCTCAATATTTTCTATACACAAAACAACATATTTTCTAGACACAAAACTGAACTGAACTGCAATATTTCTAGAAACAAAAACAGCAGAAAGCCATTAAATGTTTAAAGTGTTCACAAAGGTACCTGTTTTAATTTATTGTTTCTTTGTTTGACCGCTAGATATCCTGCTTTTCCCCCTAAGTCATGACAATATCATCTTCCATTCCCCCCCCCCCCCAAAAAAATAACTTTGTATGGGCTGATTGGACTGAGACGCTAGTCCAAAATCACTGGTAAGTTTATTGACTGAGGCTGAGCTTGATCTTAATCAATACACTAAACTGGGTTTCTAATTGCAAATATGTTTTGATGCAGTGAAGGGGAAAGCCTTCTAGCTGTTGTGACCAAAGAGGATCTTTTTTAAAAAGAAACCCTAACTTCACAGCTTCATGCATATTCTGGTAGGGTCCATCAATCAACCAATCAGCCAGTCAAAATAACTTTATTATGATTGTTCATCAATGCAAAAAGATAGGATTAATTCTGAGACAGCAAAAACAAACAATACTAAAAGTGAACATTTGTAAAATTACTCTCTCACACTGCTCTCTTGGTATACTGCCAGCATGGTTTAATTGCTGGAATTGATTGCTAACCACAAAAGAAATTTTGCAGTAAACTGTTCTTGGAAAATGTTGATCAAGCATGTGGTTAATCTATGGGGAAGATCTATACAGCCAATTTAATAACAGAAAACAAAACTTCCATAATGGGTATTTCTGCCCTAGGGATTTATCAAGTTGTCCAGCCATTTCAGTGATACTAATTTATTAGTGATGATTTGCCACAATGATGATTACCAGTCCTGAGTAAGAGGAAAGCAAGAGAAAGAAACTTAAAACAGTCCCGCCTTGATTATGTTTAGTATAAATTGGGACAGACAAGATTCTGTTACTCTACCTTGCCACAATAATCCCTGGAATCTCTGGGTGCCTTTTTCTTAGTCCATACTAAGTTTAAAGGGTTGACATTGCTAAACCTTAAAAAGACCAT
Source organism: Myanophis thanlyinensis (assembly GCA_017656035.1). Taxonomy (NCBI): domain Eukaryota; kingdom Metazoa; phylum Chordata; class Lepidosauria; order Squamata; family Homalopsidae; genus Myanophis; species Myanophis thanlyinensis. Next base: position 6,931 of record JAEANM010024758.1, on the reverse strand, counting down.
GTTGAACTAAAATAAATACCAATAATAGCACCCAGAATGATCAAAGGGCAAAGCAATTACTTCTGTTACAATATTGGAACTCTTGAGTTCCCAAAAAAAGACATGATTATTTCAGCTGGCTGGCGAATTCTGAGCATTAAGGTCCATACATCTTGAAGGTTGAAAAACACTGTTCTAGTTAATAACATAGCTACAATTGCTCTTTAGAATGTTTTGCCAAATCTAAACAAATGCATGCCACTCATTCACTGTGTTTTAAATAACCACAGTTGTCCTTATTCAGCATAGGCACTTATTTTCTTCCTTTCCGTTTGCCTTGATTTAATTGTGCTTTCAGTTCCTATACTTAATAAAGAATCGTGATGTTCTCGTGTATTTTTGTAGAACAAAGTTTTTTCTTTCTTTCTTCTCCATGCAGGGCTTCTTCTGCAGAGCTCTCTTGCACAGCTCCTGCCCCTCTTCAATGCTATTAAGTGCTCCATCCAAGTACAGGCCATCCTTTTCATTGATTCACACTCACCATGCAAGCCAAACTCTCTCTCTCTCATACACACACACCTGCAATACATACTACTGTTTGCTTCTTTAGGACCTTATGATTCCACTGTAACCTGAATACATTAAAAAAAAAAACCACAATAAACTTTTCAAACCTCTTGTCACAGTGCAGTAGGATTTTTTTCCCTCCCCCTCAATTCCTTTCATAGGCTAACAATTACCCTTCAAAGAAGGTATAATTGTACCTTATTTGGCTAGTCTTCACAGTATGGGAGTATCAAGCATTCATACCGTATTATTTAGCAGTAGGACTAAATACCATCTCTGCAAGTTACGGTTCACTGTTAACAATAATCCAGCATATATTTAAGCAAGATTTTGAAGATACTTTGTGCTTCACAAATTTTCCATTTTAAACCAATAGGTGAGATTCTAAGGACTTTTGAACCAAGATTTACTGTGTCCCATTTCATATCAAAAGTGAAAGGGCAAATCAGAAGTTATGTGAAACTTTGTAATACAGTACCCATTGGAGAATGAAATCTAAAGATAATCAGTGTTTTATCACAGCAAATGTCATCCAAATGGTTGTGGATGGATATTAATACTTTGCCCTTTTTTTGCATTTCATTCTTCAGAATTTACTAGAAATCAGTGTGCTTTGACAATCTTGGCTGATACCAAAAGGTTAAGTAGAGTCATAGGGCTTGACTGGATGACCATAAGAAAACTCAGAGCTATGGACCAGAAAGCTATGGACTGGAAAACTATTGCAGAAAAAAAAAAGAATGTCAAATCACTTTCCATGTATTGCCAAGAAAACTGTAAACCATATCCATGAGATCCTTGATTCAAAGGAAATTCAAAAGCATTCCAGCTAGTGTCAGTGATGAGACCCACTGAACTGCATTTTGGGATGAAGAGATATATTATGCTGAAAGGAAAGCAGCATCTTTAGTCACCAGGCATAAAATGTTATGGCTGTGAGTTGCACAATACCTCATTGAATGGATCCAGTATTGAAAATTAGAGTAGTCTGGATCAGCTTACAAAGTCCCTAAACTAGAAAGGATACATAGTACACTTTAAGAATATGTGCTTTGTATCTGCAGGTTGACTGCCTGCCAACAGATATGCATGTTGACGTTCAGTGAGGAAAGCCACAAAATAAATGCTTGTTCTTTACAATAATAGGAAAGTATGTTAAACTCAATAGAGCAATTGTAAAAGTATTAGAGAAACTTACTATATCAATGAGAGAGAGAGAGAGAAGTAGAGGGGGGGGGAGATGGGAAGAGCATTCTCATATTCCCAGTAAAGCTCCTTGTCCAACCTTGTCAACCTTGTCCAACCTAAATCATCCTTGTCTAAATTATCCTTGTCCAACCTAGTACCCATCTTTTCCCAAGGGATTGATAAAGTTCATAGTCCATAATATTTGGCATTGTCAGTTTGGAAAAGCTTCTTTATGCAGACCATGTTAATAGATGGCCACAGTAGTATGCTTGATTATTTAAAATAGTCTTATTTATTCCTGTTGGTTTTTATATGATTAAATGCTAAGTTTTAAATGCTTTTAAAACTTAATACATTTTTTCATTTTATTTTATTCCACTAGAGGGAGAACTTGCAGTACAACATAACAGTTTCCTCATCCAAGAACTGGCATAAACTCAGATTTATTTCTATAGGGATTATGTAAAGGCAGAAGACTATTTCTGGCTCATTATCATTGTGAAGTTCTGAACTAGACAACTTGTTGAAGGGAGAGAGTTCTCTTGAGCTTTCTACCTTGAGAATTCTGAGAGTTGAAATCTCTGCAGACATAGCAAGTCTTTACTGAGACAGTAGCCTTAAAAACAAAGCTTGTCTGGCAGCTGTAGATTGATAGGGAGTTTAATCAATATGCAGTATGTAACAAGATTATCTAATCCAGTTTAATTTATAAATGAGAACATAGGTATCCCAAGACTTTTTTTAAAATTTGTCTGAATTTTGCAACTCTTTCAAAAGAAACAAAAACCAAAAGAAAGCAAAACCTGTCCATATTTAGAAAACATATTTTCTGAAGAAATCAAATGCTCAAGGAATGTTTTTGGTATTGTTTATAGATAATCCTTGAGATATGACCTTAATGGACCTGTACATTATGGTTGCAGTCTTTTAAGTGAAATGTCTCACCTAACAATCCCTCCAGTGAAATGTTAAATGAATGTACAGGTCGCTAAGAGAAATTTGGGATGCTTTGGATGGGTGGAGGTATTGGAGGCCTAGCACAGGCCCAGAGCCACCTGCATTGGCCTTCTCAAGGCCTTCCCCATCCCAGAAACACTCCATGCTCTACTTGCCGTGCCTTGGGTCCCCACAGGCCTTTCCCCACTCCCACTGGCTTCCTTCTGCTAGGCCTTAGGCCTACTTCCCATCCCATCAGGCCAAGCACCTTTTTCCTCGTTTACCTTTTGAAGAACTCCAAGGCCTTCCAGAGTGCCAGAATGATTTCCTTCTTTATGTGGTTGCTTGATTCAATTCTGAAAGTGGCTGCCATTTTGTCCCACCCATGAAATAGTGGCTGCATTAGCATCACCATGAGCATCCTGAGAACAAACTGCTTTGTTTTGCTGCCTTAATGAGATCTGTACAGTGTTGTAGAAAAGCATTTACAGAAGTAAAATGAAACAAACAGGCAGGACAAAATGGCAGTCACATTTGGATCACCACTGCATGATCCAGGAACAGGACAAACTGTTTTATTTTGCCATCTTAACAAGGTCAGCACAATGCTGCAGAAGCATTTTGCAGTGTTCTGCACTGCTTTGTTTTGCTACAATAAAGTAAAATATGTATCTAGTTGGAGAATATAATCTTTTAATAACATTTTGAGATAAAACAAATTGTAACAGAATATTTAGTAAAGAGTGGAAATAATAATGCAACTGCACAGAGAGGACAATATAGAATAGCATGTTCCAGTGAATGAATGAATGAATTGCCCCACAGAATGGACACAATCTCTGAAGGGGAGTTTTTGGCATCTTTGGTAATGACTGTTGGGAGGGAATTGAATCTGGCTAAAGATAAGACTTCTGAATTATGAGATAATTGTGGGATTGAGATATCTATATAGTTGAAAAAGATGAGCAGAGTAACTCAAAAAGGTGTTTCTTCATAGAGTTGGAAAGTTTATTTGCAGGTCTAAATCAATGGCCCACTGTTTGAAATTAGCTAATGTGCATTCACAGCCCATAAAAATGATACCTGGCCATCAAATACAGTGCAGTTTCAATTTGGCATGTATTGTTTGGCTCCAGGAACATTGTAAGGTATCAGTAATAATTAAAAGGGCCAGGCCAACTGGGAAAAAGGCGAACATAAGTCTATAAAAGATGAAAATCGAGGCAGAGATTTCGATTTTAAATAACCTTCTTTGCCATGAGCAAAGAACAAATGTTCCAAATGGAACGAGGTCCTGTAAAGATGTTTCTTTTTTTTCATATTTAAATTTTTTATTTTTATTTATATAAATCAGTTTTACATCCATTAAATTGTGTGCCGCTTGGGTATATAAACATGCTTTCCAATACAACTTATAATTACCCTGTATTTGAATATAACATGGCAATAATATTATATAGTGCCATACAATACCATTTTCAAAAATTCATATTCATTCATATTCTCAACATAACAAATTGCCTCACTAATATATCATAATTACTTTCTATATCTATTTCTTATTTTTATTGTCTAACCATCGGTAAAATACTTCCTATATCTTATAAAATTCACTTCTTTTTCTTTGATTTCCACCATCAATCTATCCATTTCCACACATTCTAGTATTTTTTTAATCACCTTCCCCTCTTTCAGGATCTTATCGTGCTTCAATTCTGTGAAAATACAATTCTAGCTGTTATTAATACATGTAGGATCAAATATATATTTTCCTTATTATATTTCTCTGGTATAATGCCCAATAAAAAGATTTCTGGCTTTAAATCAGTATGTTGTTTTATCATTTTCTCCAACCATATATGTATCTTTGTCCAAAATTTCCTTGCCATTGGACATGTCCACCACATGTGGTAGTAAGATCCAGATGACATTTCCAACATTTGACCGACTTATCTTTAAACATCCTTGCCAACCTCACTGGTGCTGGTGTCATAAATATAGTTCTTAAAAGTTGGACTGAACTCTTTCCAAAGGAAGAAATGACCTGAGTTTCCAACTAAGCTCCCCAAAAGAGATGGGCTCAGATCTTAGCAGAACACACTTAGATGGCTGGGGTTATATGCTGAGCCCTTTGGAGAAATAAAAGATCTAAATAGCCATCACTGTTTTTGTGCATTTAAAATAACATAGCATGTGATTTTACAATGACTTCTAGTTTAAAAGACAATTCCAGATATCTAAAGGTATTATTTATTATTATTTATTTATTATTATTAGTATTATTTATTTATTATTATTTATTCTATTAGATAGTTATTTGGCCACATGTGTCTTAGAATGCTTAGCAAAGATCATGACCTTGGTTTTAGAATAATTACTTTCTAGGTCTTCTTGGCAATGCTCAGCTGGCATATGAAGCACCTATTTTAGGCCAATCTGTGTTTGAGAAAGCAGCACATCATCATCTGTATTCAGAACTTTTGCAACTGTAGGAATTAGCTATGGTATATTCAGTTTGTCAGTAAGAAAATTAATATACAGTATATATTTGAACAAGGGAAGCTAGAACGAACACTTGTGTCATTCCCCTCTTAGCAGGAATTTCTTTGATGCAGTATCTTTGGTCATTACATTGCACCTTCATCCAGGAGTTGTCCATATAACGGGTATACTTTTTTTTTTATCAGTTGAGGAAGAATTCAATTTTTCCCATAGTTTGGATCCGGAAATGAGGTCAACTGCACATTTAAGATGAATGAATGCTGCACTTCAGAAGGTTATTTCTGAACTAGATGTTGGATTGAGCAGTATTTTTCAATTAGTTGAGTGATTGAATGGCCTTCCCTGATGCCTGTCTACTTGTTGGCTAAAATATTCTGTTACAACCAAATTCAGGAGCTCATTCTATAAGCGTCTAGCATAGCTATCAAACTCAATGCCCACAGACCGAATCCGGCCTGCAGGGTGCTTAAATCTGGCCCGCAGAGCTACCCTGGAAATAATGAAGGACCAGCCTGCGATGACTCTGCCAGCAAAAATGCACCCCCCCTCTCTCAAGCTCTGTTTTTGGCTATGACGGCCTCCTGCAACCTTCTGCTAGTAAAAATGGAATTCGGGAGGACTGCATGCAGCCCTCCTGAGCTCTGTTTTTACTGGCAGAGCACTTGGGCTTCCACAGGCGCCCCAGGCATAAGTGATGTTGAACTGGCCATGCCCACCCTGGCCACGCCCACCTCAGCCCCCAAGGTCAAACACAACCCTGATGAGGCCTCCTATGAGATAGAGTTTGACATCCTTGGTCTAGCAGATTGTTTGCTGATTCTATTGAGAAGAATAATGGAGCAACAATAGGTGGCTAAATCTATGCTTTCTTTTTTATAGATCTAGATCACCAAAACTAGGCCCCAATTACCAGGAATCTTAGCATGATTCTCAATGTAGTGAATAGGAAAGCCAAAACAGGTGTTTTTGTTGTTGTTGTTTGTGTAGCGTATCGCACATGCGCACTCGTCCCCCATGCTTCGGCCGGCAGGGCGACTCCCATTGGCTGGCGCGTCAGCCAATGGGAAGCCCCAGATACTGAAGCTGCGGCAATTATAAAAAGCCGTGGCTTGCCGCTTTCTCCCTCTTTTCTCCCGGATCTTCGATCTTCACCTGTCCCTGCTTTAATCCAACGGCCGAGTTAGACACAAGCGGTCTACTCGTGCCGGAATAAAGACAGGCAACCTCACATCGTCTTGGCTTTGTTATTTATTGGGTCTGGGTCAATTGGAGACAGAACACTGGCGACGAAGGTGGGATCCTGAGCAACCACGCCTGAACCCCGATCATCTACAAGAATGTTGATCACCGCAGCACCCACGACGAGCCCAGCGACCATCCCATTCCCTGGGGGAGAATTCAACCCGAAGAGAGAAACCTGGAATATCTTCATGCAACGGTTTGAGTGCCACCTTGTCGGCACTCAACAAACAGGTATACCCGACATCCAAAAGCAGGGTATATTCTTGAGCATCTGCGGCGTAGATGTGTTACGGATGGCCAACGCAGTCGCCAACCCACAAACCGTGTGGGATCTGGACTGGTCAGAACTCAAGAGGCGGCTACAAGCCCACTACGCACCCAAGCCATCCTCGCTGACCCAGCGGATCAACTTCCACAACAGAGTCCAGAGGGAGGGGGAATCGATTGCGGACTTCCTAGCGGCCCTCAGATGCCTGGCAACTGACTGCGAGTTCGAGACACAGCTCGACTGGTTGAT
>JAEANM010024757.1:0-11088 GCA_017656035.1 Myanophis thanlyinensis | reverse complement strand
CAGAACAGAACAGAATAGAATTCTTTATTGGCCAAGTGTGATTGGACACACAAGAATTTGTCTTTGGTGCATATGCTCTCAGTGTACAACAAAGGAAATGGTACATTTGTCAGGAATCCTAAGATACAACACTTAATGATAGTCATGGGGTACAAATAAGCAGTCAAGTCATACCAGTAGACAATAATCAATAGAATGGAGTTCTGGGGCTATAAGCAGCAATAACTTGTGCCATACTGGCTTAAAAGAATGACAGCACTAAAGCTGCAGGTGATTCAGAGATAAGTGTTCACTATAAGACAAACAGGACCATGTAATCTCTTCAGGCAGAGATCTGGAAGCCCTGTTGGATCTATAAGCTTGATTCTGTATGTTAGATGTTCTCCCTTGATGGATTTAGGAATGAAAATTTTCCTACTACAATGGATTTGTTTGATCTGCATCAATATGCTTTTATCTTGGGAAATGACAATCTGAGAATATATGTTTCTCAAGAGCTATCATTTGGTTATATCTGGTCTATATATATTGTCAGTTAATTCCCAATGATGTGTTAGTTTCTCAGTCTTAGATTTATTGCTTAAGCTCGTGCATCTTCTTCCAAAGATCTCAACATTTTTATAAAGTTGTTGGTCCTTATCATATTTAATATTATCGGAGAAGACATTGGCAGCACCTAATTACCTAATTTTTTTTAATTATTTACTACTGTAGATTTCCTTCTTGCAATTGTAGCTGATTTATTGCATATTAATATTTATAATATAAAAATGTTGTGGCAGGCCGACCCAATGCTATTTGGAGGTGAGGAAGATACCGTTGCTATAGTTTAGCCTGGTAACTCTGTCATGAAATGAGAAGCATTCTCTTGAGTCGCACTTGATTAAACAATTTTGAATCTTTTACCCTTTAAGAAGCATTTGGACAGTACTAGCCTGTGGTGAAAACAAGGGAAGAAGAGGGGATAGGAAATTGTTCCAGGCTAAAAATCTAAATGAAAAGCTTCAGTTTCATTAAAATGGCTTCTTCTGCTGTCTAAGGAATGGGCTGATAATGCCCCCGGTGTTTCCTTCAATCATTAGAATTGTACTTGAGATCTACCGATTTTTCTCAAGGCTTAATCTCTCACATATATTAACAATGGCAGGTATGAGAAAGTGTGCTGGGGCAGGGGTGGGCAATTATGTCTCCTTCATGACAAGTGGACTTCAACTCCCAGAATTCCTGAGCCAGCCATGCTGGCTCAGGAATTCTGGGAGTTGAAATCCACGAGTCATGAAGGAGCCGTAATTGCCCACCCCTGTGCTGGGGGATAGAGAGGCAAAAGAGGGGAACTCTTTTGTACAATTCATGTACAAAAGAGATACTCAGTGGGAAAAGAAACCTCTGGGCAATGCAGCCAGCAGGAGTGCCACGTTTTCAAGTTTTCTTGTCTCACTCTTAATTCCAGTAAAGATTTAAAAGGCAAACTAGAAACAGGAGTTCTTACATACATGGAGAATATAAGAAAGAACGATGGTTCCTATCAGTTGCAGTTAGGAGACTGACTCTTCCTAATCTGAACAGCGCCAACAAAATGGCATGTCTTCAGCCCTAAATTGTACTGCAGAAATGAAAAAAAAAAGTTTAAAGTAATTACAGCAGATATTTGTGGGAAAGGATCCTGTACTCAGTTCTGGGGAGAGAAAAAAAATCTGGACTCTGAATCTTGAAAACCCCAATGTATGACTTATGTGAAGGTAGTCCTCATTTAGCAACTTGGTCATTTCAGTGAAGTGGTTGCTAAGGAAGCTGTCTGTGCTTATGAACAATCCTTGCATTTACAATCTGCAGTTCTGTAAGCAAAAAACATTTCAGTTTTCCTTTGCTTACAGAACTGCAAAGATTGTAAATGCACGGATTGTTTGCAAAAGTTACTTTTCTCATCACTCCTGTAACTGTGAATAGTTGATAAATGAGGCAGTTGCTAAACCAAGGGTTACCTGTACTAGGGCCTTGTTTATCAAATATCAGAAATTATCATGAAGAAACTGTGTTTAGATCTTACAAGCCTGTTGATTTCTCATCTTACATTAGATGTTTGGGGTAAAAAAGAAATCTTAGAAATAGTTCTATGTTCAATGCAGAATAAAATGACTATCTATAAAAATCATAGATGGGTGTTGGATATTCTTGGCTTCTTTCTTTGGTTACATTTTTAAAAGGGCCTCCTCCTTCTAATCATCATCATCCCTATGGAATGAACTGCCCCTGGAGATTCGGACCATTGCGGACCTAGGAACTTCCGGTGCGCATTGAAAACCCATTTATTTCAACAAGCTGGCCTGGCCTAACACTTAACGGGGTTTTAAATTTTTTTAATTAATTATCTTAATTTTAATTTTAAAAATTTTTAACTTTTACATTGGGTCATCGATTTTGTTTTATACCTGATTAAAAATACAGGAGACACCAAGTCTGATGTCAGTTAGCAGAGAGCAGGAAAACCCGGTTAATTATAAATGCAGGAGACACCAAGTCTGGTGTCGGTTATCAGAGAGCGGGAGAATCCTGCTCTCTGATTGGTTACTTCACACACTTGTATATAGTATAAATAGAGGTTTATTACGACTGTTTCTTGTTCTTGTTCTGACTGATCCTGCAAATAAAAAGAGCTGATTTTACTAGAGCAACCGTGGCGTTTGCCGTTATTTCTCGAAATAAAACAGATTTAATCTTTTTAATTACTTTTTAACGTTTCTATCTGTTCTGTTTTAAATGGCTGTACACCACCCCGAGTCCCTTGGGAGGGGGGCGGTATAAAAATATTTGAAATAATCATCAGCATCAGCATCATCCCTCCCTCCCCCCACAATATCTGACCTATCAATCTTGTATTTTGAAAACAGTCTGATTACTACAAACCAATCCAAAACTTGTATGGTGCATTCTATGACAGCTGGAATATGTTATGCTGTGTTTTAGAATGTTTTGAAACTCAACTTTTCCTCTATTAAAAAAAAAAACATGGTTACTTGACATGTAGACACTTGCAATCAATAAGGACTTGTTCTGTTTAGTTTTAAGCTTTCAAGTGTTTCAAAAATCTCCCTTCCGAAAGTTAATTTTAATGAATGTCACGTTGGAGAATGCTATTTGGTACATCCTGAGGATTTATCTTTAACACTCAGCAGAATTCTGTTAATCAGAAATTAAATTTCAAACCAAATCAGGGTTATTATCTTTCAACAGAAATTTTAGAAAATCTATTCTAAGCCAGGCAAAATTAGCTTGATGTTTAATAGCCCAACAGCACAAGCTTAAGCACATCAATCTGAAAATCACACTTATTCCCTATAGCTTTAGTTATATGAATGCTCTTACAGAATGGCACTCTAATGGGAATTAGTAACATTCAGAAAACTCAACCCTAGAGATATTTGGGCGTATCCTCTATTGAACATCCCAGACCATAAATTTATAGACAATAATTTGGAATTCAATGCGAGAAAGGGCTGATTGCAAAATACTTAAACTTTTGCTTGCAGCAATGGACAAATATTACTCATATCATAGTCAATTCCAAAATATTTCTAAAAGTAATAGCTTACTTTCAACTCTTTTGCGGAACATATAAAAGCACAGAAAATAATCCTAAAACTACAATATCCAAATGACACAAACCAGACTTTTATATAAGATGATATTTTAGCACAAACGATATGAATTTATTATAACAATCAAAATCATTCTTGTTCGGTGACTATAATTCATTCATTATAATAATTATTTATAATCCAAGCTGATGCAATAATCCATCAATGTGTAATTGTGCGAGGCATTTGTATGTTGTATATTTTGAGTAGTTGTAAATGTACATATCTGTAGCTTGCAAAGAGTGTACTTGTGCAACCTCCAATCAAGTGTTTCCATTCAAAATTAATCCTTTTTGGAAAACAAGAACCCAACCTAGCATATAGTATCACAGATTGTTTAAATCAGAAATGAGACAAAGAGGATGGATTATATGCATTAGAACACAAAAAATATAAAAAAAGAGAGTCAGAAATGAATTAGCTTTAGAACAAATTCACCTTGGCTCAACTGCACATGGTAACTGCATTGGCTTAGTGACATCAACAACTCCACATCATTCAAGAGAAAGTAAATCGGTAATCAAATGAGGATTTGGTATTTCCTATTTAGTAAAATCAGTGAGTTTACTGGCTTCTTTTCAATCTGATTTTGGCACAAAACTAGACTGAACTAATATTTTCCTCTACCACAAATTCATCTTTGATCATCTATTCATTGAATGACTGATGTTCTCTTATCTTTACAGTACCATATTTTTTTCTTTACCCAAACTAAAAAATATCATCTAAATATCATTGCTGATCACATAATTGATAGCAAGTATTATGGCTCAATACATGTACATCTTTACACAGGTGGAGTACAATGGATTATTATATAAGATAACAGCTTTAATTGACAGCTCACATAAGGGAGGGGCACACCACTCACAGTTTGTCCATAACCCTTTCCATTATCTATTGAGGCTGCATGTATCTGATGAGTCCCAATAAGGTCAAAACCAGTCATACATTGCTTCCTGGTCAGCCATGTGTAAATTCCTAGAGAAGATAATAGAATCTGCAACTTAGCTCTCTTTATCCATCTTGGCATATATCTATGGCGATCCAAGAAGCTATCCCGCCATCCAGTCACATCTGAAGAAACTTCTTGGCTGAGAAGCGAAATGTCTTCAAAGAAAAAACCAGAAAGTCCAGTTGCCTCTTGAAAAAGCACCCTTGGGACATTAATTTTGGTAGTTTCCCAATTTTTTGTAGAGAGAAAAAAATGGAGATTGCAGAGAAATTATAAACAGTTACAATTCTATCATGGCAGTAGCAATGTGGCAAAATGTGATTGGTTCATTTTGGCTTTGTATACAGTGGTTCTCAGGTTATCATAGCAATTGGGACCGGGATTGTCATGCTAAGCAATGCCGTCACAAAGTGTGCTGTCATGTGGCATCGTTTATCGCTAAGAATCCAGGTAGCCCACCAGGCATGAGACATTAAGTAGGAATCAGCAGGAGTCCCAGGTAAGGAGTATGGGGATGTCACAGGGGAATGTAGGACAACTTTGGGAGGCTCAGCACAGGTCAAGTGCAGGTTGGAGAAGGGGAAGTGCTTTGGTGAGACAGTCAAGAGAAGGAGGGTGTGAGTTTGTGTGAGTACACAGAAGTCAAGGGAACGAGTATAGGCGAGCACACAGAAACTGAGGGAAGGAAGGTTCAGCACAGTGTACAGAAGGGCCAGGTTGGGAGATATTTATCACAAGATACTGCAACCATTGTTTAGTGTGAACAGGTTGACCAATGCCCGAACTGCAACTGTGGGGACACTGTAATGGCTGGGACCTCAAGAATCTGTTGTAAATACTAGAACACCACATAAATTAGATCAAATTTTACTAGGAAATGAGGATAAATTTATAACAAAGATATATAATTACCTATTGGAGATTGATATGGAGGAAGAAATAGTTAAAGGAGTGATGATAGTGTGGGCAAAAAATATAGGGTGAAATATCCAGATGGATGAATGGGAAAGATTATGGAATGTGAATTGTAAACTGATATTGTCAACTGCCTACAGGGAAAATCAATATAAAATGTTCTATCATTGGCATCTATCGTCTGTGAGATTGGCCAGAATGTACCCTAATATGAAGCCAGGATGCTGGAAATGTAGCAGCAAAGAAGGAACTTTCTATCATATGTGGTGGCAATGTCCGAAAGCTACCAGTTTCTCAGAACAGGTGAAGATTTGGATATATGAAATCATGGGAATAAAAATAGAATTGAAACCGGAAATATTTTTATTAGGCATATTAGACCCTAAAATTAAAAAGCACTTCCAATATATCATCATACATATTTTAACAGGGACAAGAATCACTTATGTGAAAAACTGGAAACAAGAAAATAAACTATAAAAGGAAATGGTTATAGAAATTTTTTTTTGAATGTGCGGAGCTAGATAGATTAACATTAAAAATGAAGGGCAAAGATGACAAGGAATATTATAAGGTATGGAATATGGTATATAATTGGATAAAATGGGAAAAGGAAATGTAAACATATGTATATGTAAATAGAAGATAAGAAATATTAAGAGAGACATACTATGTAAATATAACACACATATATATAACGCAGTAAGGTTAAATGTTGGATACTTTATAAATAATAATTTAAAAAAACCGAACCTGTTGTAAATACCACTGTTTCAGTGGAGTCACAACTTCAAACAGTGGCTGAACAAGGGATCAGTAAGGGACGGCTATCTATATTAGATAAATCCAGCTATTGTAGCTAGAAAACATGTTTACAGCTTAGCAGGCTGTGAGCACTTATCCTGCTGTGGTTTATAGAAAAATAATGAACAAAGAAATCATAGTTTAATACGATATAAAAGTGCAACCTGTGCAATTGCATTTTGACATATTTTATTACGTTACTCTGCTATTGCCATAAAACTTATGTTGTGCTTATTTTGTAGGAGTTATTTTGTGAAGAAATAAATGTGGCGAGACTTGTGCTTACATCTGAACACTGTTTCTATACCTGAACTAGAAGAATTAGGGGCAGTTTGTGTACATGAAATGAAACAGCCAATTAAATCCTTCCTTAGTTAGAAATGTTTTACACCCGCATGTGGTGTCTGTGGACAAGCAGGCCTGTTTTGTTGTCATCCTTGGTTCTATTGAAAATAAGAGACTGTGGAGGCTAAAATGATGAATTAGTGTGAGATCCAGACTTGGAACCTCACTTTTAAAAGCCTAATTATTACTCTGTTATCTGTTCCAAGAATAAAAAACCTTCAAGGTCACAGCAGCTGATGAAAAAGTGCCTATGTTTCCTTGGAATAAATTAGCATGGAAGAAACGGTGACACCGGCTACTAAAACATGCTCTGCAATGACTATATGGCTTTCCAACATCAGTATCTCTATAGAATGACCACTTCTTATTGAACACAGTTATGCACTCATGACCATTAAGGGCCAAAACTCAAGGTTTTAACAAAGAATATGATGCTTCTGTGACTAAGTACCCAGTCCTCTCCTAAGTCCTCCATTCAATCAGCCAAAGTCGAGGTGCAGAATCTCCAAGATCAGCAACAGATATTATTAACTTCTCTGATTTAGCATCACACAACACATCCACAACAAAACCATCTGCAATCTTATAAGACCTCCAAACTCAACCTTGAGAGTCTTTGCATGAAAATAACAGACTCTCATGAAATTGATCAATATGAAAAGACTTCAGCTCTTCAGAAAAAAATATTTTTCAACCTGCATGGCCACGGAGACCATTTAACACCGCTTAAGTGCAAGCCATATAGCCAATCTTGTCCCACATTTATCGTTCTTTGATTTGCTTTTCAACATTCTATCTTTTCTCCCTTCTGGACTATAAAAATACATCAATAATTATATTCTATGCTCTGTGTGAATGTGGAGATGAACAGTTCCTCTCACACATACTACGGTGTATTTCAACAAGTACGGAGGAAGAACTTATGATGGTGAGAGAAAATGATGTGGCCTGATATTAGATGAATGTCATTTAGTTTTAATCCTATTTATTCTATACACTTTTACATGTGCCTTATTTCTAAGACCTATTTTATATCCCTTTTATTTGCTCAGTATTGAATGTTGTATGTCTCTAATTTGTAGGTGCTTCTGATGTGAATAAAGAAAGAATAATTATAATAGTAATACAATGACCTATTATATTTATACACTGCCCAACTCACAGCAACTGTGGGATATTGCTCACTTTTCTATAATACTCCAAATCAGCTGCTTAAGGCATCTTTCTTTGTTTAATGACAGGGAAGAGCCCTCTGCTGTCCCCCTGTGATGCTGTTGCCAGGGGATGAAAAAGGGAAAAAGCAGATTGAGCCGATATGGGAAATCTACCTACAGCATTTGTTTGTCTGCCTAGAGTGTAAAAACATCTCAGATTTATAGACTATATTCAATCTGTATTCAAGCAAGGAAAAAACACGTACAGTATTAGATTTCTGAATCTATATCTTATTCTGCCTGAAAGCCCTGTATCTACATTCCCCATAACCAATTTGATAAGTAGGACAAATAAGCCCCAACAAAGATATTAAATAGTGTCACTACATTCGTATTTTCTTATTACAGTTGCATATACCCTTTATGACCCCTGTTTTATATATAAGAAGCAGGAAGGGAGGACAACTATGGTGTAAATCTGCATTAAAAGACGTGGCAGGGATTTGCATTAACACAACAGTATAAATATACTCATTGCCTGTAGCGTGTTTGTGTGTGTGTGTCCTGAAATCTGGAAGCAAAGCTCAGTGCCCTGATACAAAGTAATTAAGAAAAAAGAGATGAACAGTCTAATACTGGTGAAGTCAAAACTGTAGGAAAATATGCAGGTCCTCTGTGATTTCTTCAAGTAAGAGTTAACCCTTTTAAGAAGCAACATTTTCTGTCTGGCAGACAGATGCTTCTGACCTTGGATTGCTTCAAACCATCTCTGAACTTTGCCTTTTCGTTTATAGTCTTTCCACTCCATAGGGGAGCCTTCTTAAAAGAAACGTACTGTTCTGTTTATAGCCTGCTCTGAAGACTGAAGCTAATCTTCCCAAGCCATTAACACAGTAGGATTCAAAGGCTGAAACTGTTGTGTCACAGAGAAGTCAGATGGAATAATTTTTCTGTGATGGCTACTTCCCAAGGCAAGCGCCAGTTCACCAGAGAAACCAGCTACAAATGGGGGATGGATTTATGAATGGGACAGTCAATTCCATCATTTATTTATTTATTCATTTACTTAATAAATGTATCTAGCCATACACCCACCGAGGGGAATTCTGGATGGCAAGCAGAAATAAATACTTAGGCAAAATACATAAATCTATTTTTTTAATGGATACATCTGGATTTGGGCAGTTCAAATATGATAGTTTTAACCTCCTCTCGTGAATCTGTTTGCTCTCTCAGATCATCCAGAATTTTGCTTTTTGCAGAATTTTGCAGAGCAAAAACCACATTAGGCCTGACTTTTAACCAATGTTTTTGCTGCTGGTAGTTTGTGTTTTAATATCTTATTTCTTGCTTTAGCGCAAGGGTGTTAAACTCAAGGCCCGAGGGCCGGATCCGGCTTGTGGGGTGCTTAGATCTGGCCCGTGGGACCACCCTGGAAAGAGTGTAGGACTGGACCGTGGTGCATCTCCAGCAAAAATGGGCTCCTAATCTCTGGGATGGTCTCCTGCAACCCTCTGCCAGCAAAAATGGACCTTGGGAGGCTGACCCTCACAAGCTCCATTTTCGGTGGCAGAGGGTTGCAGGAGGCTGTCCCAGCCAAAAATGGAGATTGGGAGCCTGTTTTCACTGGCAGAATGCTCGGGCTATGATAGACACCCTCCACACGAGTGATGTTGAGTTGGTCACACACCCACACCAGTCCCCCCCAAGGTCAATTACAACCCTGATGCGGCCCTCAATGAAATCAAGTTTGACACCCCTGCTTTAGTATATTGTAAAATTTAAGCTCCTTTACTAGTTCAGGTAAAACCTCAAGT
This sequence comes from Myanophis thanlyinensis, assembly GCA_017656035.1. Classification (NCBI taxonomy): domain Eukaryota; kingdom Metazoa; phylum Chordata; class Lepidosauria; order Squamata; family Homalopsidae; genus Myanophis; species Myanophis thanlyinensis. Next base: position 1,463 of record JAEANM010024757.1, on the reverse strand, counting down.
GCCCATTTTATAGAAAAAATTAAAAAGAGAAAATATTTGGGTTTAGTTTAAGAGTTCTGGGATCCCAGCCAGTTGTGATTTATTCAATAACCCTGAACAAACAAACAAAGGCTTAATGCTGTATATCAACTTAAGCTCTGCTTTTTATTACACCACTTTTTGTGGAGATATATTTCAAGTAATTCAGTTTTCAATTACATTTCATGATGCTGACACTAAAAAAAAAAAAGTGGGTCATAGCTCCTAACAAATCACATTATCAACATGCCAGACAAAACTCACACCCATGCTAGACCTCCATTCATATTGTGGCCTATGTGCCCGGGGGAAGACCCAGGTCTTATTAAATTATTATTAACTTATTAGAGGAATCCAGTTCAACTTAATAAGTTTAAATGAGGGTCTTCCTTTAACTTTGAAAGTTCAAGATCACAAAACCGTTTGCAAGATTAATCAATTCAAAATCAAATGTGTTATAGAACATTAAAGAAGAGCTGATTTAAAGAAATCTATCAACAAGGCTGTAAAATGCTTTATGGAACATACTACTTTGAGTAGTTGACACAAAAAGGATTTGTCTTGGGAAAGAGTTTCGGAATTGGAGTTGCTGTAATGGAAAATGCCCCACATACATTTCTCTTGCAAATGAAACACACAGAAACAGCTGGAGTTTACTACATAGATCAAAAGATTAGTGCAGGTCAAATATGAGTTCTAAGTGAGAAAAACCAATGACCTTATTTCAAAAAATCTGTAACTGCAGCATCACCACCTCCAATCAAATACAATATATGTCTTTCTTGCTTTCTTTCATTCTTATGACCTTCAGTCTTTTTAACAGCAAAAGAGGGATGCACACAGCTCCAATAGAGTTTCATGACTTGGTAAAACAGTGGAATTCTTTATTAATTTGTTTGATGTATAACTGTCCTTTTCCTTCTATTGCAAGGGTGTCAAACTCAATTTCATTGAGGGCTGCATCAGGGTTGTTGTTTGACTTTGGGGGGCTGGAGGGGGGGCTGGGGGAGCCCATCGCAGATGAAATCAGAGCCCGGGAGGGCGCCACACGGCCCTCCCGACCTCCACTTTTGCTGGCAGATGCATCACAGGCCAGTCCTTCGCTGTTTCCAGGGTGGCCCCACGGGCCAGATCTAAGCAACCCGTGGGCCGAATGTGGCCTGCAGGCCTCAAGTTTGACATCCCTGTTCTATTGTAACTGTGACAGAAGAGAGTGAGAAAGAGATTCATCAATTACAGGAATAAAAAGAGAATCAAAACCGGAAGTATTTTTATTAGGCTTATTAGACCCCAAAATTGAAAAGCACTTCCAATATATCATCATACACATCTTAACAGCGGCAAGAATTGCCTATGCAAAAAACTGGAAAGAAGACCAACCACAAAAAGGAATTGTTATTGGAAAAATTCTCGAATGTGCAGAGCTGGATAGCTTAACACTAAAA
>JAEANM010024756.1:0-11089 GCA_017656035.1 Myanophis thanlyinensis | reverse complement strand
TCACCTTTTAAGTTGCATTTACTGAAATAAATGAACTTTTGCATGATATTCTAATTTTCCAAGTTTCACCTGTAATTTGTTACTCTAATCTTCTATTTACATAAAGGTAAAGGACATTAATTATGAAATCTCAAATGAGTAGAAGGTAACTTTTTTTCATCCTGGCTTTCAAAAGTGGCAGTAAGGATCTCTAAACTTATGTGTATTAAACAATAGATAACATGAATACAGCCAAAATGATATGACGATTAGGATATTGCAGAGCTATAGACAATTAATTTCTAATCTTTATGAGTAAATTACACTCATTGCCTCAGACTAACTTACAATTTGAAGTAATAATAAAGGGGCAGCAAGATGTGTACTTTTCTGAACTGTTTCAAGAAAGAACAAGATAAAAATAACAAAATAGTTAAGCAGAGATAGTTTGGATACCAGCAATTGAAAGACCTTCAATGGTAAAATCAACTGGAAAATGATTATAAATCACATTCCAATAATGTAATTATGTTTTTCAATTGAAATGTAATTTTTATAAAGATTACATTCCCAAATGATGAGTTTATTTTTATTTCAACTGAATGATATAAACATTCAGATAGTGGTTAAAGAAAAATATATCCATACAGAACTGAAAATATTTCAAATGCATATACCATTATCTGTAGAATAATCAGAAAATCAGATTTTAAATAACAAAAAGAAAGGTAATTTACAAATACTACCCACATAAATATCTTTATAGGATTGATTGTATCAGAGCAGAAAGTAACATTCACAAGAAAGACCATTAAGGTATTTTACCTTATTGGTAGCAACTGGCTCCTCTGAATTTCCAAGGGAGGAACATCCCAGAAAAATGTGTTGGCATATCACTTCTATATTGTTGCTAAGAAAAGTGAATGAATATATTAATAAAATCAGCAGAACTAGTTAACCTGAATGGAAATTTTACTGAAAGCATCCTAATTTGGATAATGGCAAAAAAAACTTGCAATTGCTTATTCTGTGAAATGCAATTGTATCCATTCTGATAACCAAGAAATTAGAACGCAAATACTATAAAAATACCTTAGAATAATTGCAATTATAATTAAAAGTGCATTCATTTTGTTAAAAAATAAGATAAAGATGTTCAGTTATTAACACTTCCAAGAAAACCTGTGAAATTTCATTAACAAGGAAAAGTAAGGCAAAGTCAAAAAAGCATGGAATACTCCATGGCTTCAGAATGCGCATGCACAAAAAAAAAATCCAATCCATAACAGCATGGATATACTAGATATACTGGGATCAGCACAATGCAAGTTTATTACATGTTATCTAGTATTTAAGAAACAAATCATAATGGGCATTTAAGATTTCAGGCTGCTACATTTCACAACCTAGTTGGTCATTTGAGTTTTTATTAAAATGAATGAAAGTAAGTGGATGCAAGGGTGTCACCATCACCACTGCAAGGTTTATCCCCTCTCCCCAATGCTTGAGTATAGTCAGATAATCTATCAATCTGGCATTCTAATTGCCAATCCTGTCATTCAGTCACAACTGTCATAATCAGTCATGATCTGGGGGAGGAAAATGACAGTGCACACATATCTCAGGAAGATGGGCGGTTCAAAATGTGAAAAATAAATACGTTGATTCTGAGTTTCCCATAGACTTCCATTATAAAATGTATACGAACAGAAGACTGGATATGCCAAGCCATTAATCCAACACGAGATCATACTTTTATGATTCCATTAATTCATCAGACACTGGGACAAATATTCAGATGCATCCTGCATTCTATAAACATGATTCTAGCGTTTATAGGCTTTCTCAAAAAGTAGCTAGGATAAATATTAAAGCACCTCAGGACAACCCACTCTTTAAATACCCACATGAGATCACCTTCATCAAATTATACAGTTTTCACATTCTCAGTACTAGCATAGAAAGACAAAACTATTTTGTGTGTTCAGTTTGAACAGAGAAATGGGATATAATTGTGATTTTAATGGTAAGTAGATATTATATGTGGGTGGGATCATTTTTCTCAAGAAAGAGGTGTTGGCTGTTACCCTTATTTTATTTCCATTAAGCTTTGTTTTGATTATTTCTTTTGAAAACATGCTTCTAATGTCTGGTCACCCAATTTGAACTGCAGTATCTCATGATTCCATAGGGCTCTGGAGGTTGCAAAAAGGATGTTTAAGGGCTGCCTGTAGATTGTGAAGAATGTCCAGGATTGTTATAGACCCAAACAATTTCCTTCCTTGTGTCAAATTGGGCTCAATGCAAAATGCCTATAAGACACATATGAAAGAGCTTACTACTTCTTTTTCTTAACATTTCTTACATAGTTTAGATAATATGCTCTTTCATAACCAAACTGTAAATAATATGTGCAATTCAGTCTTCCATTTCTATACTCTGGGAGCATGTGCAAAGGGGTAAGCAAAGCAAAACAAATGACATATGCAATGAAGCCCCCTTCTTTTTTTGCATGCATGAATGTCTAAGCATTCTGAACCAACATGTTTCTGAATTATAGCTGCATAAAGAATACAACTGATTGTCTAGCTGAAAGATTATCAGCGGATACACCTTTATTCTAAAGCTATTCTAATCAAAGAATAGGTGGAGTTTTCATATTAATTACAGATAGCAAAATATTTCTGAGCATAACTTATCATATCAGGTGAGAAAGATGCTGGGTATAGCTGAACTATTTCCTCTAAGACCATTTGAAGGTGATTAGCCAACACCTTATTAACATTTCTAAAGACGGGAAGATGGAAATGACTTATAATTATGACAATTGGACCAGTTCCACTAGCCATCTTCCACAATAAAACCAACTTTTTTTTAAACAAGGATCAGAAGAAGGAGTAGTGACTATACTGCCCCAAGCAGTATCATGGCTGGTTAGGGATGCTCCAGGAGGGGAAAAACAGGACATGAATTATCTGTGCCAGTTTTTCTTCAATGTGCTATTGCTTTGCATTGCCATTTACAGTTGGCACTTTATGGTGGTCCCCTCTTCTCTGTTTCCAAATTCCTAAGTCCTAGAACAGATCATACATAACCAAAGACTAATGCCTGAACACAATTCTTAGTAACAAAAAATGACCATATTGTTTCTGTGATTGCTGTGGGGTGATTTTTACAGAAGCATCAACATGACAAACATGATGATGAACAATCTTTCCAAAGTAAAGTTGTTTTGTAATTTCTAAACATTTTGGTTCCTACTGCATTTACAATAGTTGGTTAACACATTGGCTGGGCATACACCCTACAACAGGGAGAAGATTTCAGGACCTCCACTGAACATTTTTAAAATTCTCACCACAGGTTTAATTCTCTTGACCTTTGTAGCGACATCTGTTTTACATACCTGAAAAGGATGAATTACAAAATAAATTCAATTTGGTGATCCAAATACATTGCAGTATGTCTCTCTAACTCTATTAACAACCAAGCATAATGAGTGAATCAGCTTTTAACTAGACTGTAAGAAAGTAAATAGCTTACAGCATCTTTCATCACTGTCATAGCCTCTTATCTTCGCTTGTCATCTGTCTATTGGAATTTTGGAACTGTGACAATGGAGTGGAGCTCTCCTGTTAATCTATACAATCTATCACATGACAGAGACTTATATAAGCACAAGCATTCCACGAATTAACCAAAGACCCTTCATTTTTTCCCTATAAAATCTTTAGGAGAGTACAGATACTAACCATCCCACAAAGACAGAACTAAGGTTATATGTCAGAGTCTTGCCCCCAACCCCCCAGTCTAGTTTTACCTTGAGATATTTTGATAATACTCCAGGGTGGTTAGTAGTAAATTCTTATTGCCTATCATCAGCTATCAGAATAGTACGGGCACTTGGCTGACCTACTTTACTATTTAGATGTTCAGAGTTCACAACCCATATCAAAGTAACATTTATCTTCATTGGCAGCTCTCTGTAAGAGTTTCCCCAGTTTTTGAATAGCTTTATTTCTACTCACTATCTGATCCAGCTCCCTGCAACCCATGAGCTGTTCACTTGATACCGGATGAATGGTGCCTGATGATGTTGGCTTAGTCACGCCCTGTTCAGCACCCCATAGACTCCCAGCCTAGGTAGTACAAGCATAAACATAAAGAGGAAGTTCCATTTACAACTACAGAAAAATCAATCCAGTGTTCTGAAGGCAAATGTTGCCATTTTGTTGTCTAAGTCAATTGTAAATCCTAACCCTATTTACTGGCACAAAGGAAAGGCCAGTTTTCAATGTATGTCAGAAACATAGCACAATTTATTATTTAATACAGCTTTTAAAAATATTCTTACCATAAGTTTCAATACTAATGATAATACTACTTTTCTTCCATCATAGCACTGCACCATAGCTTTTTCTACACTCATTTTGTACAGTTTAATTGATTTTGTGTTGATCTTAATCAAACGAGAGAGAGGGCAATATGATAAATGATAGACAGGTGTGGTTAAATTAGTAGTTCATTATTCTTTCATGGAACTTCAAACAATATACGTTGACTTTCCACTCAGTCTACTATCTAGGCAAAGAATGTCCAACCTTGGCAACTTTAAGACTTGTGGTCTTCAACTCCCAGAATTCCCCAGCCAGTCACTAACTATTCTTAGCTGTTTGTGAGTTTTAAATCACAAATAGAATTATCTGATTTTCCAAACTTTCTCATCAATCAAATAGTTCACAGCACTGCAATAATTATCTGTTCCGATAGAAGAGGAACCCCAATTGTCATTTTGCAGAATACTACAGACAGAACCAGTGACCTGACCTGAACACACCAGTCTTCAGCAGTGGCAAACCGCATGGAGCATCTACCCAAATCAATTATTGCCATGCCTGATTGGTTATCAGAAAATGGTGAGTTTGACACATATTATTCTTATTAAATCGAAATGAATGTTTCCATTTCCCAGCCATTCTTACGAAATAATAACCCTAAAATCAAAGTTAAAGAAGAAAATTAAGCAAAATCATCAAATGAGGTGAGGTGTCATTTCATGAAAATAGAAAAAAATTATCTAACCAATTATCTTATTCTAAAAGAAAACAATATACTCTTATCTCCTGTACATTTGACGATATACTCTGAATATTCTTTTGTTTCAGCTCTTAACCTATATTCCTCTCCTGGAATTCTTCTCCTTCAGTTCATTTATTTTCAACTCCAAAAATATTGCCTTACATATGTTTAAACCATACTTTATTACTTATGCTTTATTAAATTAATTACCAAAAAAGTGTGAACTACTATGTTCACACGTTGTTGTGTAATTGTTTTTATTATAGCCTAATACAGTGTATGAATGCAGTTTCTATTTCAAGAAAGTAGAAATAAAAAAAAATAAAAATAAAAATAGAAAGTAGGTGTAACACAAATGTAGTTGATATGAAGCCAATCCTTTTCCTTTGCAGACACATAAAGTTATATGATGCATCTCCTGAGTTCCAAAGGAAATATGTTTTAAGACATATAGTGCTTTTTTCATTTTATATAGAACACAGGAAACATTCACACTATTCTATCTGCTTTCCATTAACAACTTCAGAGTTGTTCCCAGTCATTTTAGTAATTATCCTTGACCTGGAAAAAAATGACAACGAGCACTGCATTTTCCTCATTCTCAAAACAGTGTATAGTGGGTTTCAGAGTACAAATATACTCTTTCCATCTTCCAAGCTCTAAATTATAAATATATTCATGGTTCTATATACACCTCAGGAATGCGCAGCCCCAATGGTGGCTTGCTTTGAAAAACAATGGCAATGCCAATTGCACAAATCATTTTGTTACTACATATAAAATATGCCAGCAAAGACCTGGAATAGTATGTAACATCTGGTGACACTTTCATTTAGTTGATCAGATTCAAAGCACAATAAACCTTCCTAATTAACCAACACAAAGACCAAGAACAAATTTTGCATGGGAAAATTTCCTGGATAACCTAACGGAAGTATGGATATAGAAACATCATATAAATCCTGCCTTCATTATTGTAACTTCACCACTGACCTTTTCACTCAGTAACATAAAAATATGTATATACTTCATGAAATACCAAGACATACATACAAAGCCCATTCACAGACTCTTTAAATATTTGCTGCCTATAAAGTCTTCCATTTAAAATATAATGTTTCCATACACTACTGTCATAAAAAAATAATAATTTCAAAGGCTTATTTGATAGATGACATCTTAATAGATTTTAGAAATATATAAAATATCTCCAACATTAAAATAGCTAATTGAATCATAAATATAAAGTTCTTTTGAGGTTCATTACCAAGCAAACTTTCTAGGAAGGTATAGTACCATTACATCCAAATATTAAAAGAATGCAAAACCATTTATCTTTTGCTTTTGATATTTTAATAAATTTGTTTTATATATTCCAATCTATGCAAAAAATACATAATTACATACAAATATTTTTCAAATTCGTGTCTCCAGAATATTTCCATTGATATGGATCTAGGGTTTAATATATGTAAAAATTATAACTTTAATTATTAAATGAGGCATTAGTTGCTACCTCTCACTAACTTTTAGACTCTTTTATTTAAAAATAGAACAAACTTTATTTATGGTCAAAGAAAAGTTCCAAGACAATCAAAAGAAAGAGAAAGGGAAATTTCAAATTTTAGCCAGAATTTTAAATGTCAGAAACTCTTGTAAGCCTTCAGAGAAGTTAGTGCAGCTTCCAAAGGCAATAAAAATGGAAATATTCCTGGGAACTTGGGGCATGACTCTTAGGAATTTTGGCTGTTCCAGTTCCAAAGATTTTGATTCTTTGCACCTATAAGACAAATGGCTGATCAGCTTCAAATTAAAAATATTTATATCAGCAGAAACATAATTACTACATCTGCTGATACCAAATAAGTAATAGCATTAACAGTTTTGTAGGCCTGGTCAACAACAGCTTTTATTTTGTTTTTTTAACCGGAAAAGATTAGAAGTAATTTCAAAATATTTAAATGCCTTAATTTATTCTAGGCAGATCCTATTAATCTTCCAGCAATGTCTACCTCTTGCAGGCCTCTTAGTAAGATCCATCACTTTTGTTTTGTTAGAACTGATAAGTGTTTCCTCTTTCCATAATATAAGCTGAAGGCTTGAAACTCCACTTGGATCTATCTATATTATAACCTTCATCATAAAGAACATTGAAACAGATTTATTTCCCAACTTTGAAGTGTGGAACTCTATTTTATTAAATGTTAAAAAGAAGGAGACTAGGATACAATTTGCTTAAATCCTTTTTGAATAGAAAGTGGAATGAATAGTATGCTAAAATACCATAGCTAATCTTAATGAAATCTCATAATTAGAGGTCAATTGTCAATAGAAGAGATTACCAATTTCACAAAGAGTCTGGCTTTAGAGATTTAGTCAAATTTTCAATCAATAAAAGTAGCCTAAATAATACTTCTTTTAAGTCCATTTCCCCCTAGTTTCTCCTCATTTATGTCTTATGAAATCTTATTCTACAGAGTACTTTTCAAGGAGAAGAGAATACCTGATGGCTTGACACTATAAAAGATGATACTGAGATGACCATGGAGGATCTGAGGGATACAGAGGGACATGGAAACTGCTAATCCATAGAGTGGCCAAGGGTTGGACACAACTGAATGGCTGATAATGACTTTTCAATTAAGTCGATGAAAAATAATACACTGAACAAGTTTTGATCACCCATCCCAAACCTAATATCTTCATCAGTCAATAAGTTATCCTGTAACAACTAATCAACAAATGTCCATGAAAGATGTCTGGAATGAAATTTATTAAATATACTTAGGAAATTGGATGAAGATTTGCCAGATCAATTTTGTCACTGAAACTAACTTCACTACTTGGTAATCTGTGCAAAATTATCAATATGAATAAATAAAGATGTTAATAGATAACTTATCAATCAGAATTTATCTTGCATAATTCTGCTGAAACTAAATTTCTTCCAATTGTTGTTTTATCATTTTTCAACTGTAGAATATGTTTGGAGATATCATAAAGCTAATATGAAGAATATTCTGGATATAACTCAAGGAATATTAAATCATTTGAGCTATCACTCAATAAGTGTAATAGAATGTGGGAATGAACTTGGGATACAGGCAAAAATATGCAGCAAGAGGAAGGATAAGATAAAAGACAAATTAACCTGCAACAAGAATGTTGATGAAGCAATCAGCTCTGAAGAGACCCTCCCTAGTTTCTTGTGAGGTAGACCAGGCAAATCTACCTCACAAGGCCAGACGAGCTAATTCTACTTTATAGTAACATGATGTAACATTACATTATTATATTAACATAATCTTGCAAGTATGGCAATAAGGCATGACTATGCTCACTCTTTTCCTCTGGTTAGTCTGGTAGAACTTTTCAGTTCAACTAAGAAGTAGCTTTTTCTAGCCCAAAGTTGAAGAAAGAAATATAATTCTTCTACATGTCTATTTGGGCCAGTGTCTATCAACTCTTCAGTTGAGCTTATTGGGGGGGGGTTCTTTTTCAGGAATCATAAAGCAGTAGCATTATCTGCACAGACTTTATATGCTCTTACTAATTTAACTTGACTGCAATACATTCCCATTCAAATCAAAGCTTAGCTTTCAACTGAATTCTAAAAATTTTAATTGAATCTTAAGCCATTAGTATCTCCTAATATTATCAACTGTTTTAAGAAATATAATACTTCCATGGCATTCTTCTCATACAAATAGATTGCAGTAGCTAAGAATTTCCTGATTGCCTCTGATTGCTTAGTATCAGTTTCAAATAAGATAATTTTATTAATTATATGTGGAGATGCTAAAATAAATTAATAGTCCTAGTACCACATCTGCACCAACATGACCCTTGAGGGGTCATTGGTGCTCTCTGAGCTTGGTTGTTTTCTTGCAGTCACTAGCACTACTGATGTTATTTAGCACTGATGTTACCTATTTTGGGTAATCGAACAGCTGCAAGAAAATTAATAAGTTCTTCAGATATTTTAAGTGCCAAAATATTTGGCTCTTATTGGATTTATGGAAAATATTATGTATCTTGTCCATAAAAGATTTAGTTGTTTCACTTCCCTTATCGCATCATCTAAAACAAGTTGGAGGTGATGGTTTAAGCAGTGCCATATTATTATGTTTGGAAAATCTTTTGCTATTCTAGTGCTCACTCCAGATTTTCTCCCAAGCATAACGCTGGCACCATCAGAGCAAAATGCTATTAAATGTTTTTCTAGATAGTTCTTTGTGAACCCAACATTATGTAAGCTTTCCATAACTGAAGAACCTATTGTCTCTGCATTTTGTTTTTCCAATTCCACTAACTCAAGGAAAATTGTTGGTGAGCCATCTGAACCCTCAACTTTTAAGAAAATTATCAAAACTGATTTGGATGCTATCATTGAGGTTTCATCTATAATCAAACATTTTCAGATTCTTTTCAATAATTGTAATAAACAATTTGGTTTTAATTTCTTGGGCAATGAAATCAACTATTTTCACTGCAGCTGGACGTGAATGCAATCCTACTCCCATATTTACTTCATTTGCAATTTGCAATTCTATCTCATTGTCTATGTCTGAAAATGGTCTATACCTTTTTACCATGCGGCAAACTACATTGAATATTTTGCAAGTGGACCTTAAATATTTTTCAGTCATCTTATTTATTCCTTTTGTTATAGAATCATCTCTTGTTTTAAGTTCTCTCTGTAAATGGCATGAGCTTTTAATGGAAAATGTTCTTTAAGTTTAGATGCTTGTTGTACTTCTTTATTTTTCCCATGTACCTCAATCAGAAACGGTTTCCACTCTTTGGACACATGAACACCTTTCTCTTGTGCAAAGTCATGTTTTGAACAATACTTGCAACCTAACTTTTTGTTGCAAATTCCCAGTCTCTCAAATTTCTCTTTGAATAGTTATACTGTGGCAATGTCCAGCTGTCAGGAAGATTGCTTTCAATTTCTGAGTCACCAGTAATTGACTTGCTGCTTTCTCCAGCTTCAAGTGGTGGCAGTGGTGCTTGTTCTGATGTTTGTGATGGTTCTGGATCCAATTCTTTTGTATCTGGTTCCAATCTTGGTTTCTTGCTGAAAAAACTGGTCAAACTCTGTTACCTTTTCATCCTGTTCAAAAGAGATAGAACAATATTGCACTTTGGACTCTATTGTGTTTGTAAGTTGAGAAGTACAGGTAAAGGAAGGGGTCTCTGTTTTCACCCAACAATGTACAGTCTTTTCAGATAATTTGTAATGTGCAAATACAAAGTATCTTAAATGGTATAGGGTTTCCTCTTGCCTGAGCAGGAGACCCTACATCATTTCTGACAAAGCAAGTCCAGTCTCTTCTAGAAAGCCTCCAGTAATGAAGCTCCCACAACTTCTGTTCCATGGGTTGATTGCTCTCGCTGTCAGAGCATAGGTGGGGGGAGGGTGACAGAGTCCTTGGACAGAGCAACTTGCCAAAAATTAAGTGAGTTGTGAAGGCCGGCAAGGGATGAAAGCTGGCAAGGAGCAGAGATCAATAATATTTAGTTGTTCTTACTGTTTAACACTTAGTTTAAAAGATGTTGTGTGAGAGGAACAAGTTTCACCAGACAAGACTGAGTCGAGAATAGCAGCCTATAAGAATAACATGCAAAAGATGTAATGAATGTAAGAATGGCTGATATTTTCACAAGTACAATTAATTAATAACTGAAAAATAAACACTTAAAATGGAACTACAGTTACCAAACCAAGGGAGTTTGTTACTTTGTGCCAGTGCAGGAAGTTAGAATGAAACCAAATAGAAATATTAAAAAGGCAGAATATTTCCCCTAAAAGGGAGAAAGAAACTCAGCCCCCCCACTTTGTCAATGGGTTATTAGTATTCTACATAATGTAAGGGCTTAGAGCAATTCCTGCTATGGCTCTCTGCTTGAAGAAGTATCTTTGTTATGTAGAATACTTAATGGCCCATTGTGGCATTGAGGGGGCGGGCACTGATGCTTTCTTTTTTTTTCTTTTTAAATTTTTTATTGATAATAACAAAACATAAAC
>JAEANM010024755.1:0-11089 GCA_017656035.1 Myanophis thanlyinensis | reverse complement strand
TCCTTCCTCCCTCCCTCCCTCCCTTCCTCCTTCCCATAAACTCATGACAATTGACCTCTTTTCCTTTTGAACTCGATCCCTGGCAATTTACCACCAATCTTCTTTGTCCCCAAATCACTTTTTTGAAAGGCACCTGGGCTTTTCCTTGAAGATGTTTTGCTTCTCCTCTGGGAAGCTTCTTCAGCTCTTCAAAACTCGGAGACCTTTCTTGGATGGATGACAAGGAAAAGCGAAGTCTAGTTGCCATTTGAAAAAAAAGCACCTTTGGGACAGCCACGACCTGGATGACTCTTCATAGACACCAATCTTATCCTATCTACTAGATTTGTTGAATTGGCTCCCTGAGCAACCCCAGATGCTTACAAATCTATACTGCTACAGGTCAAATCACAAGGCATCTTTCCCCCAAAAACACAAAATGTGCAGAGAAAAGAAAAGATGTTCTTTGGCTATATTAAAAAAAAATATGTCAGCCTACAGAATGCAATGCGATCCATTACTTTTCCATCTCCAGCCCATTTTGTTCCTCACTACACTTTGTGTACTCGGTGGAGTAGCACGCAGGAGATGCAAGTGGCAAGGCCAATAGGCTACAATTATTCTTTAATAGAGAATCTGTGTCACTCCCCCCCTTTCCCAGGGGAATTCATTTAGCAGTTAGCAAGACACAAAATTGCATTGCCTCCCAGGTACAGCAGCTGGTGAGCTATTAAATAATAATTGCTCCATGCTGGCCTGTCTCCCTCCCCCCCCCCTCACATCCCTGGTGCTATTTTTTTTTGTGTTGTTGTTTAAGATTTTTTTCTAAAGGGTTGTGTGTGTCCCAGTGAATCTACAAGATCATCTACAATCCAGACAGATTTGCCACCAGATGCGACCACATCTTTCAGCCTACACCTGCTCCACCTTTTAGAACTACAGAAATTTTGCGGGTTTGAGGATGGGTGGGTAGGTGGATGGATGGATGGAGAAGATAATCTCCTGTAAACATTCAACCCACCCCCCACCCCAAGGGAATAATAGAGGGCCCTGAATTGGGGAAAAACTTGGCAGGATGAGTTTGAGGTATTGTTAAACAACATGACCTTGGAATCACTATGTGGATGGCATATCGTTGAACTTTTAGGTGCTCTGCCAACCTAGCAGTTCGAAAGCATGTAAAAAAAATGCAAGTAGAAAAATAGGGAACACCTTGATGGGAAGGTAAACAGCACTCCATGCATATTTATTTATCTATCTATCTATCTATCTATCTATCTATCAAATTTATATACCACCCCCTCTCCCTAAGGACTCGGGGCGGTGAACAGCCGATAAAAACACAGAGTACAAGATAACAAAGTACTATTAAAAATCAATTAAAATAATTAAATAAAGGCTAATAATTTAAAAACATTTTAAATTCGGTTTAGGAATTAATTAAAAACAAAACCCACAATTTAAAAAAAACAGATTAAATATAAAATATAAAATTTGATTTAAAATTAATTAACCCTCAGGTATCAGGCCAGGCCGGCTGGTTGAAATAAATGGGTTTTCAGGGCATGTTGGAAACCCCGGAGATCCGTAATAGTACGAATCTCCGGGGGGAGTTCATTCCACAGGGAGGGCGCCGCCACAGAGAAACCTTTGGCGTTTAGCCATGCCGGCCACATGACCACGGAATCGTCATCAGACAGCGCTGGCTCTTCAGCTTAGAAACGGAGATGAGCAGCGCCCCCTAGAGTCGGGAACGACTAGCACATATGTGCGAGGGGAAATCTTTTCCTTTTAATCTATGGAACCTTCCTGGGGGACTTCGGTCGCTTGCAGCCTCTCAGCTCAACAGCTCAAATGTGTCTAGTCTTGAAAGGTGCTGGTCTAAGAATACCTTCTGTCTAAAACCACACTTGGAATACCGCATCCAGTCTTGGACACGACAATATAAAAAAGATGCTGAGACTCTGGAAAGAGTGCAGAGAAGAGCAACAAAGATGATTAGGAATTGGGTCTGTCTAGTTTAATGAAAAGAAGGAGGGGGGGAGGGTGACACGACAGCAGTGCTGCAATATTTAAGGGGCTGCCACAAAGAAGATAAGGGGACAACCTATTCTCCAAATCACTTGAAGGCAGGACAAGAAGCCATGGATGGAAACTAATCAAGGAGAAAACCAACCTAGAACTAAAGGAGGAATTTCCTGGCAGTGAGAACAATTAAACAGTGGAACGGCCTGCCACTAGAAGTTGTGGGTGCTCGGATATTGGAGGTGTTTAAGAAGAGACTGCATAGCTATTTGTCTGGAATTCTACAGGGTCTCCTGCTTCAAAAGGGGGTTCGACTAGAGGACCTCCAAGGTCCCTTCTAACTCTATTATTCTGTTATGTTCTAGTCCACCATCAAGCACAGAAGCTTCCCAGGTTGTGGTTAGGAAAAATAATAAAATCATAACACTATATTCACTGCTGTGAGCTCCTGAATAAAAGTAAGGGCACACATTAATGAAGGAATGAATACACCACGAATGAGCAAGCAAAGGGTTCAATGCTCATTAATATATATTCCAAAACAAGAAAGCTTATTTTCACTTTTCTTTTTATTGGGTCACTTAATAAACCATCAATCTTAAAATTAATTATATTATGTTAAGCTTTCTTCTGAAGTAGCTGATCTATATCTCGAGTAATTAATGTAATTATTTAAGGGGGCATTAACTATCTAATAACCAAGGAACCTAATTGTGAGCCTTTTAATTAGCTGGTGTAGCATTCATGATAGAAATGCATGATTGTGCTTCTTCCCATTGGACCTCTTTAAAAAAAACTAGTCACCCCAAGAGGGGGCATTTTGAAAAATGAAATCATAATTGTTAAGGCAGGGAGGTCTGAGTCAAAGGCAGGACAGCTTACCAGTAATCAATACTTCCCAGTAACAATCATTTGTTCTCTACACCCAAATAATTGGTTCTCTTTGAAGCCAAGCGAATGTATCAGCTGGTGGAGATTCATTCATTCTATCCATTTCCAACTTTTGTTTTCTGTAAATTCAGATTCTTTGGTTCAGATTCACAGTTCGTATCAATCCCTCTTTTCGTTCAGATGGTGGCATAATGGCCATTGTTCTTCCAATTAACAGCATTTGTCATCATCTTCTTTTAACGACCCCATAAACCCTTGCGGGGTGGAGTCTGGGCAGCTGAATGGAGCTAACAGAGTGTTTACTGGCCGGATGCCTTTCTTGTCACCAGTGTGGAGTTTTCTTTTTTCAGCAGCTATATTTTCATTGTGCCCAGAGAGAGAAATATCTGCCTCTATCTAGGATCGAACTCACAGCTTCCTGACTGTGAGGTGAAAGCTCCACCTCTAGGCCACGGCACCACTCCAATTAACAGCGTTTATAACAGCAGCAAATTGCATGTTTACTAGATGTGGAGCGGCTTATTCCATTGTTTCTTGCAAGCATGCAAAGAAATAATATATTTTTCCTGCTATAGCACCAACAGAATTTTAGATTATATGCAACCGTTCTTGTCAACGATAGATGACAACTTTGACAAGTTTCTGGAAGAGCCAAATCAACTGCTGGCCTCCTTGAATGATTTTTTTTTTTAAATCTGACCATCACTTTGTAGGAGGGAAATGAAAGCGATCTTTCTTATGTGACCATTACTGTGAAAATAACACCAATGGGGCAGAGTTGCCAGATATGAGAATGAATTATTTAACTCACAGCTGATCCAAAAGTGTAGTCCTCACATGACCCTTGATGGCTTTCACCAAACTCTAAGGAGCTCCTTCCAATGACGCACTTTTCTGCATGCCTAAAAGACGACGATCACCATTCTGATTCCAATCACGGGATGCTATGATGTGTCTACCTGACACCTTCAGAGCGGCACTAGATGGAATTCTGCTTTCAGCAATATGCAGCATACCTGTTCAAACCCCTTCTGAAGTCAAAGAATCGTTTTTTTAAAAAAAGAATCCTGTAATTTTCCTCCCACTCTCTCTTTTAAATAGCTGAATGTGATTTACACTGCCAGATGGAAACTGCAGAAAACATGTCATAATTCTGAAATTCTCAACCAGATAAATTTGGATCACTCACAGATGTAGGAGAAGAGCAGGAAGAGCAGAGTTAAGCAAGTCATCAGCCTAGAGTCATTGTGGTTTCACAAACAGTCTACTCTACATCAATCCCTTTTGTATTCTATTGACCCTTACCTGGTGACAATTTAGTATTTAACCTTAACCGATTAGTTTCTTGTGTATATGCTTGAGGAGATAAATCTTCTTAACTGCAACTTAACAAATAGCCTGGTTCTTCCCACCTGGCATAATCAATGAAAAGTCAGATTTTACAACAAGACATAATAACAATATGTTACAACTGTAATGCTACATTTCAATATGTGGGAGTCCTCCTTTTCCCTGGAATGTTCTGAAGTTTGGATGTTTTGTGTGATTGTTCCAAAGCTATTGCCATAAAATTCATAACAGTAATGAATAAAAATAACTCTATATTTTCCCTATTCCTATTGCTTCTTTTTTTGGGGGTTGAGTATCTTCTATTGCTCTTGTTCACTTTGTCCCTCTTAATGAGTTGGGTAGTGGTCACAGATCATTCTACTGATAAGAGATAAAGCAAAACAGAAGAACACTGAAACACACCTCTTAGCTTTACCTTATGATTATTAAATAGAAACACATTGGAAGCTCCAATGCTTTCTCAGTGCAAGTTGAGAAAAAATGGTAAAAAAAAATAATAATGCTTACACACTACCATCTGTCTTAGCTGGAACGTGGGAGGGGATGTGCAATGAAAAGGCATCAAATTATCCACTCATTCATCTAACACTACATTATTACATTATACTGAATTACATTTAATTGCTGTAATGCAAATTGTGGAGTTTGCATCTTGCCTTGCTCAAACATAAGTTGTTTGGCAGACAAGCCAATTCTCTCCTAAAAACATATTTTCCCCAACTGTGTAATGGGAAAATAATAATATTGACTTATCTTTCAGCCTAATATATTTCGAATATGTTGGGATCATAACTTCCAAATTCTGCTTTAGGCATACTGGATGATAAGTCAAAGAGTTCCAGGTCCAAAGATCTAAAGGTTGCTTAATAGGGGATGATCTGACTTACAAACACTATTTCAGCAAGAGCATTGTTAGCCAAAGAGAATGCAGTTTATTTTTTGTTTCGTTTTTTTTGTTCAAAAGGTGTTTGGGGCCATCTCTTGGAGCAACAGTGCAAGCCTGCTATTGATTTACCATTTTTTCATTCATTCAGTTTTTCCTGTGGTTCAAAAAAAAATCAGGCTGCTATTTCAAACAGTGGAAGTTTTTAGTATCTGTCAGGCACAAAGAATCTCTGATTGGGTTGCAGTATAGAAAAATTATTGAAGCCTACAGTATACACAAGAATCTGATCAACAAAACTATAATCCTAAATTGACACCACATAAGGGTCAGCAGAATTCAGGAGTTGGACAGAGACCATTTATGGGAACATAATGACTCTAAGCTAATGACACACTTCATTCCGCCCACCAGCTCTGCTGGCTCTTCTCCTTCATCACCTGAATTGTTCTAACATTTTACTACTGTGCTGGTACCAACTTCTATGTAGCATTTTTCTTTTCTCCGTGCCACTCAAATGTGTCTTATTTGGCTTTGGTTCAGAAGTCAATTATCAAGCTGTTCCTGCCACTTTTGACTCTCCTGGTTTTTTTTTATTTTTACTGTCACTGGGAATAATGTTACTGCACCATGTGATTGGCGGTAAGGCTTTTGTGTTGCCATGAATGATGCATAAACCTAGAGCAGGAGGTATATAATTTGTACAAATAAATAATGGATGAATTAAAATATTAGAGAATAAGCTCTCTAGACTTGGGGAGTGGGGAAGCACCAACAATAGCTTCACATATAAAACCACTTCTACATAGTGCATCAAAAAGCCAATTTCATTGAGTTTAGAAGTAGGATGGCAGCCTTAGGCATCATAACACAGCTTCACTTACCAAGGTCATTAATGGCTAAACTGCTATTTGCTGTTTTATTAGGGTCTTTTAAAAACCATTGTAGTGTTTACTGCATTATTAATTCTTTCTATTGGTCTCTCTCTTTTGTGTGCTTTCAGAAGCATTGATGTGTTCTTTTTTTTATAGCTTCTACTTTTGGTTTTGTCCATTATAGTCATATTCTTGTTTGTTTTTTAAAGAGCTGTATTGTTGTTGTTTTTGCTTTTTACAAAAAAAAAAAAATTGTAATCATGTGTTTATTGATTTCGTCTGACCTGGTTGTCAGACCAAAAAATAAGGGAAATGTGCAGAGATGGAGAAGAAGAACAGGGGAGCTATGCGTAGTGAGCAGAATGTCAGAAGTTCAATTATTTGCATCCCCAGTTGGGAAGATAAATGCTAGGTGTTAGGAAACCATCCTGGAAGGCAGAAGAAATATTTGGATCTGGGCGGCTCTGAACAAAAACTGTTCCCAAATACTTCTTTCCATTGAAAAAGGCCAGACGGGGAAGTGTGCAATGCTGGATCTTTTCTGGGTCAGCAGCCCAATCCTGGGATCAGTTATTACTTTCAAAATTTTGGGTGATGCAGGACAGGAATGTTCCAGGCACTGTCATGCCAGAGCTAAATCTGCCCAAACATTCCTATCATCTAAGAAGGGCTTGGGAAGACTCCTTTGCCGTGGGAAGTCTTGGGAGAGGGATGTACCAGAAGATAAGCCTTTTCCCAGTAGCCACCATTCCTCCCCATAGAGGAGCATTTCATAAGCAGCTGAAGTCCATATTATTTCCGTGTGTCTTTATCCTCAGCTAATTTGACTGCCGTGTCAAGCATTTATTTATTTATTTTATTTATTGATTACAGAATTTATATACCGCCCCCCTCCCGAAGGACTCGGGACGGTGTACAGCCAATCTAAAAACCGAACATATAAAAGTTAAAATACAATTAAGAATAAATTAAATCAATGGCCACAAACCCGATTATAAAAGAGTAAAAAATTTAAAACCATTAACCAATTAAAAATCCAATACATTAATTTAAAATTTAAAATTCAAAACCCTGCTAAGAGTTAGGCCAGACCAGCTTGTTGAAATAAATGGGTTTTTAATGCGCGCCAGAAGGTCTGCAGGTCCGCGATGGTCCGAATCTCCGGGGGGAGTTCGTTCCACATGGAGGGTGCAGCCACAGAGAAGGCTCATATCCTCGGGGCTGTCAGACGGCACCGTCCCGACAGTGGAACCCCGAGGAGGCCTGGCCAGCACATTGATCTGTTCATGGTTTGAAATTCCTATTTGGTAATAACCAGAAATGGATGTTTGCCATAACCAGAAATTCAGTTTTTACAAGGGGTTGGATAAAGTTCTAAGAGGCCTCCTTCTAACTCTAATTCTATCAACAATAGCTATTGTGCCTCTGGGCAACATAAGAAGCTTCCAACTGGACAACTATAAAAAGGTCTCCAACCCTGATTTAATATTAGGGGCAGCTGGTACTGAAAGCACTTTTATTGGCCAAAGGGGAATGGCTCATACATCATGAGAACTTCACTGTAGAGCTATTATTCCAACCCATCTACTTTAAACTAGTTTTAGACCAATCTTCCATACCTTGGGGTCCTCTGACTGTATTGAATCTCAGAATATTTCATGATGGCTCAGTGTTCAAGAAGCCGAGCTTGTCAGCTAGAAAGCAGGTTCAAGACCCAAGCGCTGCATGATGGGATGAGCTCCTGTTCCTTGTCCCAGCTCCTGCCAACTTAGCAGTTTGAAGGTGCGCAAATGCGAATAGGTAAATAACCCACTTTGGTGGGAAGGTAACAATATTCTTTGGTGTATAGCCATGCTGGCTGCATGACCATGGAAGTGTCTTTGGATGATGTTGGTTTCCTCAACTAGGAAATGAAGATGAACGCTACTACACCTTAAGAGTTGGACATGACTGGACAGGAGGAAACCATTACCTTTAATGGTCAATCCAATTTTCAAGGTTCTTCTGGAAAAGTTGGTCTCTGCTAATTGGTGGAGTTCTGAGAATTTGAAGGGCTTTTCCTGCCTAATAAGACAGATGCAGCTCCAATGGGAAATGGTTCTACCATCTCAAAGAAGCTCCAAGGATACACCTCGCTTTTGACTCACGTACAAAACCAGGTAGCTTTCAATGGCTGCCTAGGAAGCTTTAATGAATAACAAAACATCTACCTTTATTTATTTTCCCTGCTTGTTATTTTTTTTAAGGTTAAAACCTGCAACTGGAATAATATAAAGTTACCATTAGATTTAAAAAAAAAAAACATTTACAGCCTTTTTGGAAAACGCTATTGCATTTTATCTGACTTTCGGTTCTCCTTGGAGATGCAGAAAATTGATCTTAAGACCTCTTGACATACAAATGAATGACGACCGATTCTTTTTTTTTTGAGCAAGAAATAACACTTTTTCCCCCATTTCCATGGCATCAGGTAAACCTTTTTGTTCATGTTGTTTTGCTTCCTCATCCTAAAGAAACTTCTATGAGCTTGAGATTTGATTCTATGACTCCAAGTGTAATACTTTAAGTAAGAGGTATTTTAATGTACAGAACAGGACCAAGTCAGGCAATGAAAAACACTGTAAACCCTTCTGAAATAATTGAATTAAAATCCCTCTGCTTCCCAATGAATCAAGAGCTCGGCTTAGCATGTTAATTCAGTGTGGTCTGGATTGGTCTCCATCCCTGAAAACACAATTCCAAAACCCCTCACTTCTCTATTAGTCTCTAAAATGAACCAATTTGCCAGAGCTAAAACAAAAACAACATGAATATTACATAGCAACCTTAGTTATTTCTCATTTGGAACAAGGTTGGGGAAGTAATTTGTTTTCATTTCTCGGATAAATCTGTCAGAAAACTTATCTACATTTAATCTGTCCAAGGTTTAATAACACAACGACAGACGAAACAGAGGTTAAGAAGATATACAGAACTATCTTGCAGGAAGCAGCACCTGCTGTGAGGAGCCACAGGTGTGGTTTTTTGGACACCTTTATGGAATTTTGTGCAGGCAGAAGGATTTCATTATAAGGTGAACACATTCAATTATATGTCACATCTCAGCTCTGGGTCCTAATCTCATGTAATGATGCTCAAGTTTTCTCTTTGTTTTTCCTCTCTTTGTTTAAGACAGGAATGGGCAATATATAGTTCAGGTAAGTTCTGGATACCTGCTGCTCAAGCTACTAGTCTGAGAGCCAATATGAGCTAGTCGTTATGGCACCAGACTGGAAACTAGGAGATGGTGAATTCTAGTCCCACTTTAGACATAAAACCCAACTGGGTGACTTTGGGCCAATCATCAAAAGATAGTGAGTTCTAGACCCACTCTAGGCATGAAAGTTGACTGGGTGACTTTGGGCCAATAACTAGGAGACTGTGAATTCCAGTCTTGCCACAGGCATGAAAGCCAGTTGGGTAATTTTGGGCCAGTCGTCCTCTTTCAGCCTAACTCATTTCACAGGGTTGTTGCTGTGGGGAAAAATAGGAGAAGGGAGGGGATATTAGGTATATTCACCACTTCGAGTTATTTATAAAAAATAATAAAGGCAGAGCAAGACGTACAATAGCAACAGCATTTAGACTTATATACGGCTTCATAGTGCTTTACAGCCCTCTCTAAGAGGTTTATAATGTTAGCATAGTGCCGCCAACAATCTGGGTCCTCATTTTACTGACCTTGGAAGGGTGAAAGGATGAGTCAGTCTTGAGCTGCTCAGAATCAAACACCTGGAGTAAGCAATGAGTTAGCCTGCAGTACTACATTCTTACTTACTACATTCTAACCACTGCGCCATGCATGCAAGCATGCAAAGAAATAATATTTTTTTCTGCTATAGTGCCAATGGAATTTTAGATTATATGCAACCGTTCTTGTCAACAATAGATGACAACTTTGACAAGTTTCTGGAAGAGACAAATCAACTGCTGGCCTCCTTGAATTATTATTTTTTTTTAAATCTGACCATCACTTTGTAGGAGGGAAATGAAAGCGATCTTTCTTACTACGTAACCATTACTGTGAAAATAACACCAATGAGGCAGTTACCAGAGATGAGAATGAATTATTTAACTCACAGCTGATCCAAAAGTGTAGTCCTCACATGACCCTTGATGGTGGCCACCTCCATCAACATCTGGATGCCGGTTGCATAAGTTGGTTTAACAGGATGTTGGTAGCTGCTGCTTAAGATAAAAATAAAAATGGCAAAATCATTGTTAGGAGAACATCTTCATTATTAAACTAACTCAAAGGTCACAAAAAAGCTTCGAAAGTTTTTTTTTTAAGATGTCTTTTAGATTTCTTAATGAGAAATATGAAGACATCATCTCCCCCTTCTCCTCTTTCTCTCTCCCTCACACAAAGAAACAGAAAAGGGAACAACCACCAAAGAAAGATGAATAATGCTGAGATCCTGAAGTCTCCATGGCTTTATTCATCTTTCTAGCACACAAGCACTGATTGAACCTAACTATAACCCTCATCTCCACATTTGTCGTCCCATTTCTCCTCCACAAAAATAATTAAACCTTTAAATGGCACTATGCTTAGGGGACACAGTGGCTCAGTGGCTAAGACACTGAGCTTGTCGATCAGAAAGGTCGGCAGTTCAGTGGTTTGAATCCCTAGCACAGCGTAACCGAGTGAGCTCCTGTTACTTGCCCCAGCTTCTGCCAACCTAGCAGTTCGAAAGCATATAAAATGCAAGTTGAAAAATAGGGACCACCTTGGTGGGAAGGTAAACAGCATTCTGTGCACCTTTGGCATTTAGTCATGCCGGCCACATGACCACGGAATCGGCATCAGACAGGGCTGGCTCTTTGGCTTAGAAACCGAGATGAGCATCACCCCTAGAGTCAGGAATGACTAGTACGTATGTGCAAGGGGAACCTTTACCTTTACCTATGCTTAGGTACAAATACTACACTGTCATTTTGCTTGTTTGCTTGAATTTCCTGGCCAGTTGTAATGTCAAAGCCAAATTAGCACCATCTTGTTCTTCTAAAAGCGAGCAGTAAAAAAGAAAGAAAGAAAGAAAGGAAG
>JAEANM010024754.1:0-11090 GCA_017656035.1 Myanophis thanlyinensis | reverse complement strand
GCGGTTGCATAAGCATTTCACTGCATATCGTACCCATGTATGATTGTGTATGTGACCAATAAAATTTGAAATTGAAACTGAAATTGGAAGAAGAAACAGGGGCAAGAACATGTTCGCTTGAGCCCATCGTAACTGATACAAAGATAAACATCCAACTTGGGGGGGGGAACCCTGTGCTTGACAGGGTAGCAGGGAGGGTAGCCTATATATTCACTAAGAGTCAGACACAACTGAAAGATTAAAATGACAATAGTATGACCCCAATCAAATCAAGAACATTTGCTGCAAAGGAGAACAGACTTGTTTGGTAGAGTGATGGCATGAGGGGAAAAACTGTCCCTGTGTCTGGTTGTTTCAGCATATAATGCCCCATAGCAGTATCCCGAGGAGCTGAAACAATTTATGTCCTGGATATGAAGGGTCTGTAGATATTTTTCAGTCCTTCTTCTGACCAGTGCAATATACAGGTCTTCAAAGAAAGGCAGGCTGGTTGCAAATGTTTTTCTTGCAGTTCTAACTATTTTATCCCTTATTTCTCTATCCATAGAGAACCAAAATTATAATTCAAAATATTTATTTCAGCTGTACAAATATTTTTACAAGCGTTGTAAAGCTTGTAAAATAAAATAAAAATTGAATTTTGCAACTATCTTTGGTCATTTAAATAGGAACAAATTCAGTTTTCCAAGCCCATTATCTACCTATATGCCCATACCCTTTGAGGTAAGGATAAAAGGAATAAGAAGCCACCCGGATTAAATGCATGAAAGAAGATTTTTAAAAAGTTAGCTAATTATAATACCCATATCATTCACTATACCTTCTATATCTTTTTGTCCTACAGACCATCCTTGCCTCTGCCAATCTCTTCAAAGGTTGCCTTTTATTCTTTAAACTTTGCATCTCTTTCAAGATTTCACAGCTCCAACCATGACTTTCTCAGTCTCCCTTTTCAACTGTTCATTGTTTATTTGTCTATTTCTTTTGCAATTTGATCCTCATTCATTCTTTTTAAAAGAACAACCCATCTTCACATTTTTTCCCCACATTTATCATTCACTTTTAAATTCAAGCCATATACAGTACAATTAGCAGTCATTCATTCTTAATTCTAATTTCTTTTTTATTTACAACATACACTGCCTAAATACTCCATTCCCACTCTGTTCAACTGACTTTTATGTTTCTCCTGACATACCAACTCTCATTCCTGTAAAACATAGTGGGCAGAAGCATGCTTTTACATAAAACCATTTTCATTTCAATGAAACAACATTCATTTCTCACCATAGACTCTACATGCATTTCTTCCCTCATTTCACATCTTAAAATTTCTCAATTTTAAAATTCATCTACTTGCTTTTATTTTTCTATGTTTATATAAAATGTGCAAATATATAACTTCTTCATTTTTCCTATCAGACAAATACCTTGGTTTTTTGATGCATTAATTTTTAGATCCATGCTCCATTGGAACATACAATACAGTAACATTTGCTGAAAATTACTTGAATTTCCAATCAACAACAAACTGTATATGCAAAATACACATAGTTTCACATTCCCAATCAATATATTTCTATCATCTTCATAAGTGTTCCTTATAGATATAAAAAAGGAACTGGGAACTCATTACACATCCTTGCCTTAATCTCATTCAAGGTTGAACCATTTGTTAAGAATTCTATTTATTCCCATTCATGCTTTATGTGCATCATTCTTAATCATATTTAGCAACCAAATTTCAACTCTAAAGTCTCAAAAAGTCTTCCATAATTCAATTCTATTCACTATTTATTTATAACTTTATTCATTATTTATTTATTTATGGGATTTATAGGACCACCAATTCAAAGAATGTTAACTCAGAGTGACACAGAACAAAAACAAGCAATAAATAAACAAATAAAAATCATGCAACATTAAAAAAAAACCCAATATATAAAATGTAATTTCCAAATGTGATAATGTTACAGTCAAAAGAGATTCCTCTCAACTGGAGCCATTCCTATGCTGTGTGCATGAAAGAAAAGATATGCATAAAAACCCACAGAACTTTCTTCCAGGTATTTGCCAGTCATCTTCATATTCATTTTTGGGTCTTCAAATGACCAGACCACTTTTTCTGTGTTCTCTTATTTCATTCCCATCCATCTATTTATGTCTCCTAGCAGAACATTTTTCTTCTGGATTATATTCCTTCCATTTCCTAGATAATGCTGAAATATAATTGCTAAACCATACTTCAATCACAATCAGAATGAAAAGAGCAACAGGATGATGAACTAAGTGCTGTAAATTCTGATAAATCAAAGACAGTGAAATATTCATCACGTTCTAAATTCCACATTTATATATACAACAATTGAGATTGAAATGCTGCATCCAAAATCAAAACTTTAAGGGCAAATCAAATATTATCTTTCCTGCATAAGAATATGGCAGTTGTATTGCTCCTATTTATTTCAATGAAAAAATTTGTCCCATGATTATCAACGTAATCTTCACATATAATTATTTAATTTTTATCCCACCTTTTCTCTAAGGTATTCAGGGAAGCACTTATTGTTCTTTTTATCTCACAAAAATCTATAGCTTTAGGATGATTGGCCCAAGATTTTCTAGCAACTAGATTCAAACAATACACTAAATCATAAACTTCTTTTGGAAACCACAGTGGTTCCAACAATAAACTAAGCCATAAACAATCCTATACTGTCTTGAAATGATCCAGAATTTCAGGCTGGAATTTTTTTCCTTCTATACCTAGATATATTAGAGATTGTTCTGGCACCTTATGCATTCTATAGTCTTTATCACTGAACTGAAATCTTCCTGGAATACACAACATACTCCAACTAACAAAAGGTTAATAATTTCTAACTACTATTAACAACTACTGCTGATTTCTTTGGAACTATGAACTATTCAATATAAGTTCAAACACCTAGAGGTCAGTTACTGTATTTCTAGATGCTGACACAATCTCAATTATTTTTCCAAACTGTTTTTTAAATATAGTCCTCTTGTTTTGTTCAGTGGCTTGATTATTATACAAGAATAATCCTTAAGAGTTTTTTTTTTCAAATTTTGATGAATAAAATATCTAAACGATGCTTAACATGTCTATATTTTCTAGCAGATAACAATATAAAATAAAGAAACTGCAATAAAACTTGTCAGCAAAGTACACAGACAAGGATAATGGAAGAGACAAGGAATACCAAGCTATTTAAACTTTTAAAGTTTAAATTTGGATCACCAATTATGGAAAAAGATACTGTATATCTCAGTTAAATATAAGGAAGGTTTTTTTCTATCACCTTTTATTTGTCTCCCCTTAACAATTAGGTTTATTAAAAAGAGGATAAGGTTCATTTTGCTATCAACAACCCAGCATGGATTAAATATCTCCTGCAAGTGAGTACCTATTGATTCCTTATGAAACTGCAGCAAGAGTGATGCTAATTTATAAACTCAGAATAATCACATTTTCTCAAAACATGAACATGCACAGTATCCTGCCGCTTTACCTGCAGGAAGATGACATAAAAGCAGGGCATCAGCTTATTTTATTGGGAGTTAGAGGGATCTCCATGTCAGAAATATTTATCAAACAGAGAGATGAATGCTTCACACCCCATAAGATCTGATGCCACTGAATACTAATAACAGAAGACAGCAAATTAAGGTGGTGGACAGATCTCCCGTGGCCTTTTTCTTATGTTGCATATTTCATCATAGTGTTTCAGCATCTTAGAATATCTGTGATCAATTTAACAGAGAATGATCAGAAAAAGTGCATGAAACTGGAGCTAATCTAATCTATATATGCATGAGGAAAAGCCAAATGCAAGAAGATTATGTTCATAAATGTAACAGGCCTTGAAAATCCAGATGTGTGTTTACCTGTTATGTCTGAAGTTCATTTCTAGGTTCTGTTCTCCCAAGAACAATATTTAGATCCAGATACAATAGTACAAACAAACTTTGCATTAAGCTAACATGTTCACACCCTAGGAAGATCAGCATCTGAAAAATCTCATATGATTCTGCCTTGGTTACTGTCAGCTGCTGTTTGTGGCATGAGGCCAGACTTAATTCTGCAATTTGCAGGACCATCTAAATTTAGTAAGTTAGATCTGAGGCACTACTTTAAAAAATATGCCTAGATGCAATGGCCTACTGCTTTGTTATGTGATAAAAGTAATTTTAATTCAGAACATGTACAGAAATAAATCATAATCCAGAATTCTTCCAGAAACAAAATAACATTCAATTAAGTGGAATTATACTCTTAAGTTTTTAAGTAACTTTTGAGGTCTACATAGATATTGGTGTAGAAAGAGAAAGAAAATAATGTTGGGAGAAAGATCTGGATACTAATTATATATAGCCTCAACATTAGAAGAGTTTAAATATTATAGTTAAAGCCTTAAAAGGGAGTCACCCAAACTCTCCCTGCCTTGAAAACCTAGATCAGCCTAGGAAAGTCTTCAAATCCCAGATGTTCACTGCTCAGAGAAAAATAAATTCTGTATTTTTTTTTTGACACAAATTCCACTAGTAAAATACTTTTACCTACATATGTTCTAAACTAATCTGAAAGTCTCTATGTCTTACTCCAAAATATATTAGAAGAGGTGGAAAATATGGGGTCAACAATATTGCTGAATTATCAATCCAAGGATTTCCAATGAGAAGTCCCAATGACTTGGAAGACAAATATGTAAACAGAAACTTGAAAATGTATGTTAAAAAGATGATTATGTAACAAAACTATTTATCCATGGAAACATTATACTAGATAAATATTTCTCAACCACCCACCAATGATAGCAGTGCTAAAATTTCACTGCTGGAACATTTATCAGCCACATGCCTATCTTTATTAGATTTACTTGGGGAATATTTTAGAGATGACATCCAGTAGATTGTTACATTAAGTTAAGATGGCTAATAAAGTGTAAATATCCACATTACACTACAATTTTTAGAAAAGTTAACAAGCCAGGTATCAGGTACGAACCAATATCTAAATCAATCATTCATCTAATTAAGCAGAATTCCCAACTTTTACAGCTTTATGAACTGGCAGACAGGAGGGGTGATTCCATGTGGGCAGTGGGGGAGCGTGCACACAACCTCACTTGCACAAGCCTGTGTTCACCTGCCACTTCCGCAGCCAAGTTTTGAACCGGGATTGAGGTACCCTGTAAATAAAGGATAGTTGTGGAAAAGTGCTGGCTGAGTGTAGAATAGCCATTCACTTAGATCACACTATTCTGATAGTTAATTTTACCATAAAAGAAAATATATGAACAATAGACTCTTACCAAGAAAATGAAAATATTTATAACATTTTAAAATACTTGGTCAAAACCTATACAAGGATCTAAAACTCATCAACTTTGACCTAAGTAAGTTTCATTGGCACAGCCTGAATTTTTTTTACTTGTTTTGTTCCTAAAGGAAAACAATTGACATGTTTTTAGTGACTTTAAACATCATAATCTCTCTAAGCCCCCTCCCCCGCCCCTCCTGCTGTTTTGCATCAATCATTATGAAGAATAAGGGGGTGACCCATCTACATTCCAGTACCAAAACAAGTGGTTTGGTAGGAGGACTTAACAGACTGTGTAAATTATTGTATAATATTGTTAATTTCACATGCTACCGAAATAATACTTGGGTTTATCCAATGCAGATTAGAGACCTACATGCAAAAACAGATGCCAGATGTTCAAGCTTGCTTTAGAAAAAGCCGAGGAACACAAAACATTATTGCTGATACACACTGGATAATTGAGAAAGCTAAACAGTCCCTAAAAGAAGTCAGTATGTGCTTCATCAATTATAGAAAAGCCTTTCCACAAGGCTTCCAAGCTTCAAGCTGTGGAAAAAAATGGAATTGCGGAACATTTAATTGCTCTTATGAGATACTTATACATACAGATAAGGAAGCCACAGTCAGGATAGAACATGATGAAACAGACTGGCTCCAGCTTGGTAAAAGAAGCTGCATACTTTGCCCTTATTTATTTAACATATATGAGAATATATATTAAGGGAAACTGGATTGGAAGATGATGAGAAAATTGGAGGAAGAAACATAAATATCCTATGCTATTCTGATGACACTAAGCTGATAGCTAAAAATGAGAAGGAACTGCAAGTTATAATACTGAAGAGAGCAATGAAAAAAATTGGAATGAAATTAAATATAAAGACCAAACTAATGACAATAGTTAAGAACAACCAGCCTTGGAATTGGCAATGAAAATATCAATATGGGGATCAGCTTCTGCCTTCAACAATAAAGGAACAAGTAGTCAAGAAATATGCTGCAATCTAGCGCTTGTTACAGTGGCCAGGAAGAATTTGGAAGAGATAATCAAATACGTGATCTGTCTGCACCTACAAAGATCAGAATTGTATAAGCTAGTGTATTTCCTGTGACACTCAATAGAAGTGAAAGTTGGATTTTTAAAAAGTAGGTTAGAAAAAGTATTGGAAAGCCAAGAAAACAAATGGATAGATCATCAAACAATTCAGCCCAGACTTCTCACACCAAGCTCAAATAACCCCTACTTTGGACACATTGTCTGAAGACCCAGCTTTCTGGAGAAGGCCTCTAATGCTGTGTAAGGTAGAAGGAAAGAGGTCAACCAGCAGCAAGGTGGATGGACGCAGTTAGAGTGGCAATGAGTGCACTTTTCCTGTGACCTAAAAGAACAGGGAATGGGAAGAGGGAACCTTATGTTATCCCACCTGCTCAATTAATCAAATGCATTAGTCCAATTATGATTAATGTTAATACATTAAAAATGTTTTCCCTTACTGCTTATATTAGATAAATGTGTGAAAGTCAACCATGAGTGGATGGCATGATCATTAATATTTAGCTGTGCCTAATTTAGCTTTAAAACTAAATGCATCTTTTAAAAATATTTGGTAAAAAATATATAGGAAAATGTGTCGATTTTATTCAAAAGAATTCCTATATAGCTTTATCAGAATAAGTATTTCTCAAGAGATACTGTATTAATTACAAAGGTTTCCACAGAACTTGAAAACCTGCATTATCATTTGAACAGTTTTGATTTGTCCCAATGAAAGTATTGTCCTATTATCAATATGTAATTATTATTTTTAATGGACTGACCATTATTGAGCTTATGCAGAAATGATCATACTTATTTTAGATCATGTAACATGTTAAAGTAAAATGTAATTATTTGGACTCTGGGATGTGAAGAGCTGGACAGTAGTAAGGCCTCGACTTACAATATATAATGTTTGTTCTTATGTAAGTCCTGTTAAATAAAGTGGATATTATTCCTAGGGAAGTATGTAGAAAATTGCAACCAAACATAAACTCATAGATTAATCTTGAGCAAAAATTTGCTGTGTTATTAATAACTTTATAGTGGTAATAACTTTCATATAGAAAGTGTGCATGGGTTCAATCTAGTATTGTTTCTTGAAACCCCTCCATATTTTATAGTACTATGTCCGTATAGCCACTGCAGATGGGCGGATCTGAGAATAATAAATAAAAACCTAAGACTGCTTTTACTAGCTTGCCTGAGCCAAAATTAGCCTCACAAATGTCTGGCTCAAATCATATGATGATCATATTATATCAGGCCCAATGAACTACAAATCTTCACTATACATGAGTATATACATTTTGACAACCATTTTTATAAGGGCTTTAATTAGAGTTTGTGTTTGTACTTCTCTTAATTAATGGGCTTTCCTGTGTTGTTTGTTCATTCTCTTGGGAACAACAACAATTTTAAAATACCCAAGGGTCCTTTGTTTTTTGCTTTTGGCATACACTACATAACACAGATGTTGGTAAACGTCATCTTCTTCACTTCCTCTTTTATCACTTGTGTTTTGAGGGAGATATGAAGTTGGTAAACTGTGATTAAACAATATTATGCTACATTTGCCAGCCACCTCACTATGTCAGTGAGGGAATTGTATTTGAGCAATTCTGGAGACCTACAAATATATCACCTCTGCTGTAAAACAAGAATGTGTGTTCTTTGTTTCTTTCACTCATTGTACTAGTGTAGCAATGTTTGAAGAAGCTGTCTAATCATCAGTGAAGAAGAACAATGCTTTATATCTCAGATGAGTTAGCTAAAATGGGGAAAAAATCTCCATCTTTTGAAAATAGCTGTCCATCTGTAACCACATTGCTGCCTTACAATGGGAAATGACACAGCAGAGATTCCTCCCTCACTTTATAAAGAAAAATAGTTTAGAATTACTTGGTGTAGTTTCACAAAACATTTAATAAATCAGTTAGCCATATTCAGCATACCTATGCATAGAGTAGATTTATGGTTATCTTTTACAATCCCAGAAGAGTACATTAATTCCATAAATGATGGTTCAAACAACTATGGAAAAATGTGTTTATGAACATAACCACAGTTGTCAAGGCAGGGAAAAAGAGCAAGATCAGGAGAATCAACATGGCTGGGTCCACACAACATACAGGCATTACCTACAAAGGTGTTGGCTAATTTCTTTAATCCAGTGTTTCTCAATTTGGCTGTTTGAAGTTGTGTACTCCATCTCTTAGAAGTTCCCAGCCAGCCTGAAAGAATTCTAGGAGTAGAAGTCCACACACATTAAAGCTGTCAAAATTGAGAAACACTCCATTAATTCAAATAATATGCTTCATTTATGGCTCAGTTTGTCGTGTAAACCATGGATTTGGATTAATTCAGTAAATCTGGTTCATATAATCTTAGATTAGTACATTGGGTGAACAGAGCCTGTATTGGAAGAAAACCTGAAGATGCAACAAAAATCAAATTCCAGGATTGCAGAGACACTGAATAATTTCCTTCATGCGTTTACACTAAATAGGGGAAGAAATAAACTCCAGAAGTTGTGAAATAGAGATCCCAATAGGCGCTCAATTCAAAGGAAACTTCTCCACAGGCAACATAACATGAATATTGCCTCTTAGAATTGTGTGAGAACTGAACTTCACAGTTTTTTCCAACAATATTTTTTTTAAAAAAGGAGGCTGGAGAAAGGCAGAATAGAAACACTCTTATTTCTTACAATGCTAAGATACTAATCAGGTTTGCTTAAACCTTAAGGCAGGGTGTCAAACTGGCAGCCCATGCGCTGGATGCATCACATGCAAGCCAAGCCCAGCCCTGTGAATAGGAAAAAGGTCATGAAATGTCATATAATGGCAATGTGACACCACAAGTTTGACACTTGTGCCTTAATGGATCTCAAATGATATCAGATTTTGATCAGCTACCAGAAGGTATGTAGTCATTTGGACTAAAACATTTAGGAATTATTTGTAAATAAAGGAGAAAATCGACCCATACGATAAAGTGACCAGATCCATTAAAGAAATAACTATGTGGAAAAAGAGATGTTGGTTTCATGAAGAGATGAAAAAGAAAAACAGCCCCTGTCACAAAACCAAACTGTATCTTGGTCACAGTTATTAAAAATAGCCTTTGTCTGTTCTTGCATCTGCTCATTTTATCTCACCTTTGAAGATTATGAATTCATTTTCTGTTATTTCAGAAAATGCTCTCAAACATTTCTGTGGAATTTTTGAGATTTATTTCCTACAGTCACCAGATCTGGGTTGCAAAGATGTACACAACTAATAGAAAAAAGCAATTTTTACAGTTTTCATTTGTAGTTTTTGATGGATAGCTTCCCCTGAATTTGAGGAACTGTTCCCAAAAGAACTCTCAGCCATCATGTCTCTTTCAATTTATCTAATCCTTATATGTCCCCTTTAGCCACACCTGCTGACAATTTTCCAACCAGCAAGAATCCCTAAGAAGTAGTTCACCATCTACTAAAACCCAAGATTTATTATAGCTACAAGCTTTGTTAATTGCATAGAATAAAAGTTAAAGAACTTTACTTTTATTTTACTACTTGCAGTAGTAAAGTTTTACAACCTTTTACACAGAAAGAAAAATTTTACACAACAATAGCTCCTGAAGGCTCAAATCTTAGGGTCTAGAGGCTTATTCAGCCTCACCTTCTCCCTCCCCCCCCTCCCTCCCAACAGCTTAACATTTTCTTATACATTATTTTTATGAAATACATTTTTAAAAGAATAAAAACCATGCAAATTTTGAAAGAAAAAAGAAAAGAAAGTAATAAATGAAAAAAGAAAAAATAGAAAAAGGAAAATTATAAAGAACTATTTCCATTCTTAACAGTTACAAGTATTTTTTACTCACAAGTAATCTTTCTGTCACTGGGTCTCCTAACGGGAAGGCTTGTCTCTCACTCTCTTTTCTCAAAAATTGCCTCTGATTTATAATTAATTTCACCTGAAAGCTTTGTCTTCTTCTTGTTGACTTTTGAGTAAAATTTCTGTCTCATTGTAAATCTTGACCTCTTTTTTCTCCTCTTGGGGCTTTCCCATGCTAACAGCTTCCTTTTCTCTCTCCCCCCCCCACCTACTCCATCCCTTTGGTTTCTCCCACCCTGCCTCCATCCCTTTGGTTTAATTCAGGGGTCTCCAATCTTGGCAACTTGAAGACTTGTGGACTTCAACTCCCAGAATTCTGGGAATTGAAGTCCACAAGTCTTCAAGTTGCCAAGATTGGAGACCCCTGGTTTAATTGAATCAAGTCTTTCTGCACCAAGTAGATCTCCTATTTCTAGCTGCTCCTGTCCCAATAGCTATATACCTTGTTTTTTCCCAAGTTTTGGTCCAGCTTTCACCTCCTAGTAGAGGATGATTCCCCTCTTACTTTTGAAAAAACCCTTTCAACTTGGTTTCCTTGAAAACTACACTTAGTTCATTAAGAAGCCTCTTATCTCGTTGTTGTTGGGGAGTTGTGTCCGACTCATTATGACCCCATAGACAACATTTTCCTGTCCTCTACCATCCCCCGGAGTTCATTTAAGCTCATGCCAACTGCTTCAGTGACTCCAGCCACTTCATTCTCTGACATCCCCTTCTTTTTTCCTCAATTGTTCCCAGCATCAAGCTTTTCTCCATTGAGTCCTTCCTTATCATTAGGTGGCCAAAGTATTTGATTATCTCATTATGTTATTTATTTATT
>JAEANM010024753.1:0-11090 GCA_017656035.1 Myanophis thanlyinensis | reverse complement strand
TATCTATCTATCTATCGATCTCACTCTGATCTACCTACCTACCTACCTATCTACACACAGCAACCCTCCTAAAATTACCCAGGGGTTGCATTCACACAATGCCCCAAGACCAGGCAGAAGCAGCCAAGGGGTTCGGAGGGGGGTGCCTTCTCTTGTGCAAAGCAGACCTTTCCAATTAGGGTGGGTGTTTTGGGGGGGCTGGCCCCTGGGCGTGATGAGAGAGACCCCCCCTTACAACCAAAGTGGGTGCCTGACCTGACCTCCCGTGTTGTGGGGACCCCCTGGAGCCACTGAATGCCCAGGAGAGCCTGGGGGGGAAAAAGAGGGCTGAGGAGGGGGAGGGGGGGCTTCCCTCCTTCCCCTCCCCCCCTTGCACCCTGTTTGAGCGGTTACCCCAAGAATCCAAAGCCTCCTTGTTCCCTTATTGAACCATCCTGGTTTCCTGGTTACCGTATTTCCCCTAAAACGAGGGCCCTTCCCGGGGAGTGCTCAAAACAGAGCGAGCTGACTACCGTAATCCCTGGACAATCCGCGTACCGGCTTAAGAAAAACATTCCCCCCCCTCCCATCCCCCCCCCAAAAAAAGGGAGGGCAAGCAAGCTGGCTTAACCTCCGTAGTTTTAACCGGCAAACCGAAGCGGCTTACCGGGCCCCAAACCCCGGAAAAAGAAAGCGGGGGGGGGGGGAAGGGGAAATAAAATAGGTCACGAACGACGCCGAAGGAAGAGACTCACCAGCTGATGCTGACAGAAGACACCTCGGCCGAGAGCGGAAGCGGAAATGCCGTCTGGGCCTGCTTAACCGCCGGCGGAAGTGACGCGCGCGAGAGAGCGAGAGAGAGAAGAGAAACGGGAGCGCTGGTTCTGAGGGGGCGTGGCCCGGGAGGCCGCGCCCCCTCGCGTGATAGGGAGGTGGAACATGGAAGGCGGGGCGTGGGTCTTACGTCACCCTCTCCCGTTGAAGCAGGCTGGGGCGCCCGCGGCGCATAGAACGCGCTAAGTGCGGGCGCCAGGTTGGAGAAGGGCTGCTACTTTCACCACTCTTTCAATAAAATATTACTAAATATTATAACATTAATTTTAATATTTACACATTATTTAAATATTATGTTAAAAATTAACATATTAACATAAATATAAAATATAAAACATAATATTGTAATAATTATGCATTATTAATATTTTTTAAAAGCACCAGTTTGTTTTTTTCACCTAAATCAGACGCAGCTCGCAAAAGGCGATTTAATAAAAATTAATAAAAGTTGAGGGTGCTATTTAGACTTCTTACTTTTTGATACATAGACTTAATGTGCTATGATGTCTAAAGAAATACAAGTAGTCTTTGACTTCCAAACAATTCCTTTAGTGACCAAAGTTACGACGGCACTGGGGGAAAAAAAGGGGCGGCTTTTCACACTTAGGACTATTGTAGCGCCCCTTGTGGTCACGTGGTTGACCACAGACCCATATTTATGATGGTTAAGAGTGTTCTGGGGTGTCATTTGATCACCTTTTGACAAACCAGATTCACTTAATAACCGTGTCACTAATTTAACCAATGCACTGATCCAGTTAACAAATAGCAATAGCACTTAGACTTATATACTGTTTTATAGTGCTTCACAGCCCTCTCTAAGCGGTTCACAGAGTCAGCCTATTGCCCCCTCCTCAACAATCTGGGTCCTCATTTGACCCACCTCGGAAGGAAGGATGGAAGGCTGAGTCAACCTTGAGCCCGGTGGGATTTGAACCGGCAGACAGAAGAAGTACTGCTGTACTGCACTCTAACCACTGCGCCACCGAGGCTCCTAATGTCGCAACAGGGCAAAACTTAACTAATTTCTCACTTAGCAACATAAATTTCAGGCTCAGTCGTGGTCGTGGGTTGAGAAATACCTGTATTAACTTTTAAGGGAGAAGATTTAGCAATTTAAAAAAATGTGTGTTGGATATGTTCCCCATCTGGACTTATTTGTAGGAATAACAATTGAACAAAGGGGTCAAAAAAAAAACAAAGATTTTTTTTTCTCATCAGTAGCGCAGTTCTAAAGATCTGTGGCAACCGAGAGACCGATGGAAATTATTTGAATCCAAGTGTTCCTCTAATCTGAAGAGGCTCAAAGACACAGCGTTAAGCAAATATGTTTATTGTATATTGGTTATACACATAATCCGAGTGGGGCTCGATTACAAAAACCCATTTATACACAACCAACGAATGTATTCACATTCTAAGTGAACATAACCAACATGGAAAAAAATAAATCTTCAATACACCAAGAGCAAAAAACCCCAGACATGTCATATTTCTTCTCGGGAGACATAAAAGAAAGTTATATGGGCCGGTTCTTGACAAGTGTCTCTCGTTCCCTTGGACGCCGTGTCAGGTCTCTCTAGAGGATCACAGTGTTAGGTTGAAAAATTCGGGACGGGATAGAGACCGTCTCCCCATAAGTCGTCAAATCGAAAGAGGTCTAAGGGAGTTGGAAGAGGACAACTCACTGCAACCAGCTTGCCATCATGGCCAAGTCAACTCAACAACACGGCTAACTTGCCACAAGGCCGATTCAAACATTTATGCAAAGTCATTTAATTTCTTTTTAAATTTTGGTTGTCATTTTGTCCCTTCCTTTGCATCCTTTCTTTAATGATTCTTTCCCTCCCCTGCTCCCAATTTCTGAGATATTAGTGACAACTCTTGTCCTGCGGCGAGTTGGCCACGGGGAAAAGTTCTTCTAGACTCTACAGAAGTTGCCCCATATTGTGCTCAAAGAAACCAACCCAAAAAGAGTTGAACCTTTTAGAAGAAGAAGAAGAAGAAAAAAGACACCTGCACAAACCACAGTGTGAATGATTGACATCGGCCAACCGACGGGCGGAGGGGGGGGAGAAAATTTGAAAGGGGGAAAAAAAAAAAAAGGAAAGATGAATAAGATATATGGCTTACATAATCCCGGTAACGTCCAAGAGACAGACACATGTACAATGGATTACAAAGATTTCCACATCAACTGGACTTTTATGGCGCAGGTGCCATTAAATTCTTGGCAGGTCGAGGGATGGGGAATGGAAGGCAACCATTTACAAGGATGTAAACCAGAATATTCCTACCCATTCACCCACCCCTCCCCACCTGAAAAATTCTCAGCAATGTGGGGCGTGTGGGAGACGAGGAAAAATCATAAAAAGAGTGTCAGATCAGGAATGTCGTAGAAATCTCAAGTCATCACATGGATAGGTTGGCACCGATACGCGGACAGGTATCGAAGGTGGCACAGGAGCGACGTATCT
The DNA here is from genome assembly GCA_017656035.1 of Myanophis thanlyinensis. Lineage (NCBI taxonomy): Eukaryota > Metazoa > Chordata > Lepidosauria > Squamata > Homalopsidae > Myanophis > Myanophis thanlyinensis. The sequence goes on along the minus strand of JAEANM010024753.1, from coordinate 7,800 downwards.
ACAGCATTTCGCGACACGCACTACAGGACAGCAGCATCTCGAACAAGTTCGGCAAATGTAAAAAAGGTTGTGCTTCCCATTCCTTTAAGCAGAGATGCTAAGAGAAAAACAAGTTGTGTAGGCACCCTACCCTACTTTGCGTCACACTTCAATAAACGAGCCGGTTACAGACTCGACGTTGTTTTTTGTTTTTTTGGAAACCACCAAGAAGGCCAGAAAAAAACAACAACCCCAGTTTATCACGACTTCCAAATACATGGTGCGTTTGTTTTTAGGCATGTTGTTCAGAAAAAGAAAAGGGTGAAAAAAGCCTTCTTTTTCTTTTTTAAAAGAGGGAAAAAAATAAACCCAAACGGAAGGAAAAATGTTGCTAACATAAGCACAAGGCAATGACAGGCCAGATTCATATCAAGAAACATGCGCTAGGGTTTTAGTTTCTGCCACTTGGTTTGAATTATAGTGCAAATCCTATCCTTCTGGAACAAAGGTATCTTTTCTATATTCATCTCTCTCTCTCTCTCTCTCTTTAAGCTGTTAAGACTGCACTGGTTCCATACGAAGTCATCCACAAATTTCAGGATGAAATCCAGAAAGTCCCTTACCAATTTAATTAATTAGATTTCAGTTAATCTCTTCTAACTCATCACTCAGCAAATATCGGCCAGTGCAAACAACATGTTGTGGCTGTTACGGTTGTTTTTAAAGTGTGCAGCAGGGTACAGTGCTAAAATTTCTGCAAAGTTTTGCTGCCTTCTTCAAACATTCCCACGACTGAAAAGAGGATCGTGACGGCTGAGTCTGTACCACATTTAAAAAAAAAATAAAAAATACAACCAAGTCCAAGCGTGTGCCACTCAAGAGGATTACAAGGCTCACAGAAACAAATAAAAATACACAGATCCATGCAAAGGTTGCTACCAAAGGGTAGGCTTAAAAAATAAAAAAAATACAGGCCCAGATCTTGATCGTGAGGCTACTGTTGCTAGAATTTTAAACCACCAATAAAAGTTAGGCTGAAAATGGGAAGGGAAGGAGGGAGTGAGGGAGGGAGGGAGGGAAGAAATCAGAACACTATGGATAATGTTAAATTCGACTAGAAAGCTACTTCCTTTAAAGTAATAAGCTAGTGTTCGCTTATCCTCGGAAGCATTGTTGGTGTTGTTTTTAATTCTCCCTTTATACCTGCACGTGTCTGTTTAGCTGCCTCAACAGGACAAAGAAAGAAAAGCTGGTTTGTTGTGCTTCAGCCCTGGTAGATACAGTATGTACATTCCATTTAACAAGGCTTTGGGGTCCCCTCTTGGTTATCTTCGCTTTCCAAGCTATTTCCTATCTTCATTGAAAAGCCCGCCCGGTAAAAGACAGCAAAAGAACAGGCAATCTGGAGACAGACACCAGAGCAAACACAAATTAAAGCGATTAAAGCAATTTAGGTGTCGGTGCAGGTCACCTTCGCAAGAATGAGATGGGGGACATCCAAAGCCACCCACTTTCTTCCCACAAAGCCTACGATTCTCAGAAACCTTTCCTCCTAACAAATCCTTCGTAACATCTCGAAGGCAAGACCTCTGCCCATCTTCGACGGACACGGTTCGAAGTGCAACCAAAAACTCTAATCAGAATAATTTCAAGATTTCCTTCCTTCTTGCTTAGCTTTTTCGGCGTCAAAAACTTTTGCGAGGTTTTCCCAAGGAAAATCTACGCCCCATCAGAAAGACGGACCAATAACCAAAACACACACGGTGTTGCCGGGATCTTTTAAAACAGGGTTCTTTCCTTGAAATCTTATTTTTCTAAGAGTTCCTAATGTGGGCTAAGCAGAGGTTACAAACTCTAGAGAACCAGGCACTTAAATTCCTTTCGTCGCTCACCAGTTTAAGAAAAGGGATGTCCAACCAGGGTCAAAACTAAACACCTTCTGGGGTTAAAGTGAGTGTCTTTTCTTTCAAGGCCTTATTCATAACTTTTATGCTTGTAACCTGAAAGTACCAGCAGATACAGTAAGATGGTCCTCCTTGACTGGTGTCCTAAACATTTGTGGATTTCCAAGTGCCCCACCCACCGGTGACATCTGGAGGACATTAGGTCAGTGGAAGATGCACCAGAGACAAGTTCTCCCTTCCAAGAGGAAGCAGAGCCAAGATGGATCTAAGGCAAGACCATGGCACCATCGCCATTCCATCGTTCTCCACGTGTAACTAGAGACACCAGCTAAACTTTGAATGTCAACAAAGATGCCTCTTAGAAAGCAGGGATGGAAAGAGTCTTTAATCAACATCTTCCTGGACAACCTTGTTGGAAGTCAACTTGGAAAGACCCGCAACAGAACTTAGCAACGAGCAGGAGTTGAAGCATCCAGATGGAGAGGCTACCCATCTGTCGGTTGACTTGTGACCAACCTGAAGAGGATTTCTGAATGCTGCGACCTCCAGGGCATGACTTGGGTTCAGAACCTACCTAAGCTTTAAAAAAATAAACATTAAAAAAAATTGTACAACGGTGGGTTGTCAAGGTCTCCTTATTTATAAATATTATCTACATATTTACATGCACACGTACACATTTACAACTCGGCAGGCGGAGCACACGTAGGGGCAAGATGCGCCACGAGAACGTTGCAACAACCCAGGCGGTCCTTTCATCGGACAAAACTGGGCGGAAATCACAAAAGCACCACAGAAGGAAAACGCGCTGCGCGCCTAGACCAAACCTAACGCCATTCAAAAACACAGTTTGCTATGAAGCTGCTAATTTGATTGCCAAGTCAACAATGAAGGCATTTCAAAACCAGAACTACCTTCCTTCCTTCCTTCCTTTCTTTTTCTTTTTTTTTTTTTCTTTCCTCAAAAGGGCCAGATTAAAAGAAGAAAAAGAAAAGCCCAACACCTATACTATCATCTTCATTGCACTTTTGGCCCGACCTAAGGCACCTCTCTTCCTAGCCCACCTCCCAAGGTTGAACGGGCAACCGGTTCCCAACCGTGCTGCTTCTTAAAGGGCCAGCAGCCCTGTCCTGGCTCTCGCAAAGCAGCTTGTATAAGAGGACCCTTGGAAGAAGCAGAGCTTCAGATAAAAATCTATCCTTTCCTTGGGCATCCAGACCAAGAGAAGAGAATTCATCTTCCAGCCATGTCCGATCCTAGCTACCGAAAGGAACTCATTGGCTTCATGGGATCTTCTTCTCAACTTTTTCCAAAAGCACCCCTCTTTTAATAATATATTGTGGAATATATGCTTCCTCGGAGATTCCCTACCACTCTTTTTTAAAAAGAAAAGGAAAAAAATGAAAAAAAAAGAGTGGTGGAATTGTGCACTCAATCTCGTTTACTCCAAATACATTGAATTTCATCAATGTATTATTTTGGCGGGTGGGGAAGCATAGGATGGGATCTTTAAAAACAGCAGCATGTGGACGCCAAAGCCCACAACAATGATTTCCTCGGATCTCCTCCTACATCTTTGATGGCTGAAGATGCTGGTCCCATTTTCCATCTTCAAGCCTTCTTCTTTACTGAGCTCCAAGAGTTAAAACTTGTCCTTTCAGGACCATGGTTGTTCTAGCTACGTCAAGCAACAAGTAGTCACCGTTTTACTGACTGAAGGCCAAGGAAGGCAAACTTGAAGTCCTTCCAAGAAAGCTTTGGAGATAAGGTCTCAGTTCTTGAGTTGTCTGCCTCTTAAAGCCAGATGCTGAAGACTACCGGAGATACACCGTCTTGTCTTCTTCACCTCCCCATTCCAAAGAGAAACCTTCTCAGATGTCATCTCCTCCATCACTTTTTTCCCCAAAAGAGCATCCCATCAAATCTTCCTTTTTTTTGGGGGGGGGGAGCTCTTACAGTCACCACCACCACCCCGAATCCTATTTGTCTTTCTCTTGTCTATCAACAGCTCTGGAAGGTAGACATTTCTCGCCGGGCAATAAGAAGAGGGTACTTTCTCTTCCTTAGAATTTTCTCTTTTGAACAACTTGAGAGCAGGTGAGGCAGTGGTTCTTCAAAGATTTTTCCTTCACCCCGGTGAACTTCTGCTATCGAAGTAGGAATGGGATGAAAGCAGCTCTTCCAGAAGTTGAGGTGGAAGGGTTGGGAAGATGGGTCATCAGAAAACCTTCCCTACTGCAGCGAGAATCGACAACAATTGCGTGCAAGAGAAAGAGGTGGCATGGGGGAGGGTGGGCTTATGACTTTAGGCTTAGAAGGGGTTAATCGTTTCACGCGACAATCAGCCACGAGCCAAAATTCTAGATTTTGAAGAATGAAGTCCAGAATCCTTAGTCAACATACAAATACAGGCTGATTTCTCAGGAGGAAAAAAAAAAAAAAGATTTATGGACAGTGCTACATTTTCTTAAGTTTACACAACCATCCCTTCAACTGAGCTGGATTATTTTATTTTATTTTGGGGGGTGGGGAATTGATGAAGCATATCGACTTCGATTCACGCTTATTGCTGTCTGCTTTTGTACCGTCTGAAGTCCCACCGTTTTCAGAGTTTTAAAATCTTTGGGGAAAATAGAAGATTGGTTTGTTTGTTTTTTTCTGATTTTTTTTTTTAAATCCTTCCTCTCTTCTTTTTTTTTTTTCTCTTTTTTTTTTTCGCTTTCAAATTTTTAAAAACAGTACAAAAATAAAGGCTTTGCACAGGAGGGCTTAAAAGTGACTGGCTGCGTTTCAATCCCAAGGGAGAGGGAGTGTGCACGCACACGTGTGTGTGTGTGTGGGTGTTGTTGCGTGGCCAGCTACGTCTTCCAAATCCCCCCCCCCCAAAAAAATAAAAAATTTGAAAACCCACCAGACTGCTTCAGTCTAAAATTGGAAAACTTTCGTAGGAGGGGGTGATTGTTGGTTTTTCTTATCAAAATTGAATCCACGCAGAAATGGAACAGCTGCGCATCCCCTCTTCTTTCCATTTTACATTTAAAAAAAAAACGACAAAAAACTCCTATAACACCTGTCAAGTCCAAAAATAAAACTCAAGTAAATTCCTTTGTGCGCCTGTGTGTGTGTGTGTGTGTGTGTGTGTGAGTGGATGTTCACGTTTAGAAAACTGCACCGTTTCAACAACAACAAAAAAAAAGTTTTGCAGCAAGGGTTTAAAGAAAACAACAATCCAGTGAAGACCTCCGGACTTGTGTGGTTCGTCTCCGCACTTAATAATCGTCGAGAGTGGTCTCCAAAAATACGTTTCGGACATCCAATATTGAAGCCAATTCCAAAATGTGCTTTTGGAGGTGTGGGTTTTCCACTGTTTCATCCCTGGGCAGCTGGGGATAGGATTCGGGATAATTCCTGGTTTCCTGCTGGAGGAAAAAAAGGAAGAGAAAATAAGAAAACAGCCCCCCACCACCATCACCAAGAACAACCCAACGGTTCTGAAAAGGACCTTTTAAGACTCTTAAGAAAATCGAGCCGAAACTCAGTGGGAGTATTTGAAATATGGAACTCTGCAAACCCTTCGACCCCTGCCCCATTTGACAAGGAAGGAAGGAAGGAAGGAAGGAAGGTTGGTTGCCATACCCGGAAGATCTTGTGCATTCTCATGGTGGCTGAGCAGAAAATAAACCTTGTTAGAAGCAAGCGCAGGAATTCATCTCCAAAAAACTGGAGAAAGGCCTGGTCTATAATGAGAGGAAAAGAAAGGGACAAAACTGAAATTAGAATAGTCCTCAATTTACGGCCATTCGTTTAGAACTGATTGACGTTACGACAGTGCTGGAAACAAGTCAACCTGCAATGTATTTCAACTTCTATCTCACACAATCTAGTTCAGCCTACTTCAACCTATACCTAACACGATGTTAACTCCAGCTTACTCCAACTAATGTAACTTCTACCTCACTCCAAACTTCTACCTAACCCAACCTTCTACTTCGATGTATCCACTGAGGAAGTCACCTTACACAATGACTCAACTGATCCAAGACCAGCAACGTACGTTGCTTTGGGTTTCTTGGTGGTGGTTATTTGAGCAGGATTCAGAAATATCTCTCGTCCTCTCTCCGTTTCTCTTGACAAGTCTACCACGCCGCGTCCCATCACTTCTTTCATCCTTGATCTTCCATTCATGGGACGATGGGAAATCAAAACCAGGAATCCCCCTCGTCGGAGGTATGAGTAACCGCTTCTGAACGTGGCGCTCAACTCAGCTTTTGACCTAACTAACCCAACCGAATCGAGCTATCCTGATCTACACCTGAGTGGCTCGATTCATCGCTCAGGTGGCCAGGTGTTTGCCTCTTTTCTCCTTTCGGAGCGTACCTATGGAGCGGGAATGAGTCAAGAGTTGTGCGATATCCCGGTTGATTTTGCGAAGGTAATCGTGACACTTGTCCCAGAGCCCTTTGCGCATGCTCGATAACCCGGAGACAAACAGGAATGCCATTAGAGGGTTGTTCAGGAAGAAAGTGAAGAGGCTGCCCCGTTGTGACTGATCTACAAGACAATAAACACAAACAACTGCATCACACCACATCCAGCAGAAACAGAAAGAGAGAGAGAGAGATGGAGATGTTGAGGAAGAGAAAAAGAAAGATAGAAAAGGAGAGAAGTGACCCACAGAGAGAATTCTGAGTTCTTCACAATTCTTGAGAAATTCAGAAGAGCATTTGTTTCAATTTTTTGGAATATATGTTTTATTGGTACATTTTTTTCTTTAAAAACATAAAAAAATCCCATGTCCATCTGAACAGCGGGTTGACTGGGCTCAATTAATTTTAAGTAAGTAATAACCGTAATCATACTAGACATCTTCATAAACGTAGCAATATTAATCACAGAATAACAATACAATTAAGTTTGTCTGTCTTGCAAAAATTCACAAGTTTTATTGTCTTGTTAAATTCTTTTCAGTCTCTTAACTTTCTGTTTCTGTTCGTTAACCATTGGTAAATTAAATCCCGTGTTTAAAAAAAAACATTCTGTTTCTTCCTTTTCTTTTATCTTAAGCGTCAATCTATCCATCTCAGCACATTCCAGTATATATTTATATTTATTATTACACTTTCATCAGATGGACATTTATTGAAGGCCTCTTTATTCCTTCGGGTTTAGGCAATTTATATAATAATAAGAGTTTGGTAGCTTTAATGGCCATCCATTGCGTGTTATTTTTATATTACTGTCTCTGTGAATTATATAAACGGAATGAATTAATCTGTAAGAGTCTTTGGTTTGAGAATGGTTCTCTCTCTCTCTTTCACTCCGCTGGAGACATTCACCGTTTGGTGTTGTATTTGTGGTTGTCGTCGTTGTTTTTTTAAAGAGGAATATTCTGTTTCCAGCCTTACCCTGTATCAATTCTTCTCAACCTTGATGAAATTAAGATTTATTTTTTGGGGGGATAGTCACCAAAATTTGAGAACACATTGCTCTGGGCGACAGATAGTCCTCGTTTTACACAATGGAGCCCAAACCTTTCCGTTGCTAAGCGAGGCAGTCCTTAAAAGTCAAACTTTGCCCCATTTTACAACCTTTCTTGCCACAGCCGTTAAGCGAACCGCCGCACGCCTTTGCATTAGCAACAGAAGTCGTCCAGTGAATCTGACTTTGCTCGTCCCAAGATCCTAAAAGGAGATTATGTGACATATACACACAGCCCATATTTGTGACCTGGCGACTGTCACCAATACAGGACGGTAGATGCTTTGAACAGCCACTAAACGAATGGTGGCAAGTCAAAGGCTGCCTAATATTTATTTATATATATATATCTCCCCTTCAGCTTGGGTAACCAAGTATCTCCACAAATGAAACACATAAACCATGCTTGGTGAGAACTGCTGAAGGGGAGATGAGCCTT
>JAEANM010024752.1:0-11090 GCA_017656035.1 Myanophis thanlyinensis | reverse complement strand
ATAAATAAATAAATAAATTTTAAATGTTGAATTGATGGGTAAGAAAAATTCAACAACAATAAGTTATATGGAGGCTCTAGACATCAATGTATCTCTAGGAATTATATATTATGTTTTTTGTTTTGTTTTCTTTAAAAAATATTTTCTTTTTCTTGGAGCATGACATCTGTTTCTAAGACCCTGGGTACCTTCTTCTACCATCCCCTTTTTCTTTAATATTTATTCCCCCTTGCCCCTAAGCATTATCTGAATATTTCCAAAAATAGCTGACTCTGGTCCACAGCTTTGTTTGGAAGTGTTTCCCAACTAGGGAAAAATCATCCATAACAAAATAAAATAGAATGTGAGCTACAGTGGTGAAGATCATTTTGGTAAATTATGAATGGGAGGTGGAAGGACAATAAAATTGTAATTAAATGTCTTTCTAATGTGCTTGTATTTATAATATAATATTTGTAATTAATTAGCTGTAATTGTAATGTGGAAAGGAAGGTTGGAAGTTACTGAAATATTTTTTAAAAACTTTTTCCTTTTTCTTCTCTTGCACTTTTTTGTTTCTTTTAATTTTTTGTCTGTTATTATATAAGGAAATTTTTAATAAATATTTAACTAAAAAAGAAAAAGCAAAATGTACAGGAAGGAGCAATCTCACCAGCTTGTCCTTGTGACTGCCATTTTGTGAAAGCTTTGACGCGCTATTGACATTGCAAATATTGTATTAGCTCTCAAAGGTTCCCTACTCCTAAATTAATGGAATGCTTTAATATAATTTTGTCTATTTCACCAATAATGTAGTATTCTGAATAAAGTCATATTTTTCTACCCTCTACCCTTTTAATGGAGGAAATTTGATTTCTATAAACAACTCTTCTTCCACAGCTATTCTCCCAACAGGAGTCCCTGTAAAACAGATAAGGTTCTCATTATGTATCCACCATGTCTTGATCACAATTTCTATCAGGGGTGACATTCTGATCCAGTTCTATCAGGTACATTCTGTATGAGTCCTTTACAATACATTAAAACCTGGCTGAGCATAGGATCTTTGTGCCTTAGGGAAGTGCAGGGAGCTAAACAGAGAGAAAGTGCACACAGTTCAAGGTGGATTTCTTGTCAGATTCTACAGTATTGGGATATGTTGAAACATTTTTTTAAAGTCAGAGTGGCTAAAAAGAAATGAATTTCAATTTCTAAAAGCTATCCTAGAGCCATCAATAAAGATTACACCCCAAAGAGGTATCTAAATAATAGCACGGGGAAGAAATATATAGTCTATAATACATTTTAATATAATATTATTATACTTATTATCCTAAGTCCATCTTTCTTTCTCTTATTAGTGGATTTCTAAAGAGGTGCTTTGAATTTCTGTTTCTAAAATCAATAGAATTTACTGAACCCATACACTACTAAAAAATCTCACTATGCTTATCTATTTGCTTTTTCATTTTCCTTTTTGACCAAATCATCACAAACAATATCGAGAAGATACATTTGCAACCATTTGTGAAAGAGCTGTGCTATTTAACCAGTTAGAACATATTGCAATCCTTTCCCACTGCAATGTATTCTTTTCAACCTGTCGGTCATTTTCTAGAATTAACTGATTTGATAATGGTAATTAGAAGTGCAGTATTATACTGTTGAGGTTGGGTTCATTGACATTTCTCCAATATTAGCACATCAGCTTATTTAAATGGGCTTGGAAATGTACCTGGTTTTGATTTGAGGAAGAACCTGCCTTTTTGAATATTCTTTTCTAAGTGCACAATGCTGTTCACTATTTTTTAAAGTTACTATTTCAACTTTCTACATAACAACTGATGTCACGTAAGGACCAAAATGTGAGCTTAGGCATCCAAATTGTCTATCAATCAACAACTCAATGAGCGGCCATAACTCAATAATAATAATAGAGGCCTGATTTACTGGCTTCTGGTAAAAATTTATAAGATAATATAGATGGGTTACTTAAGCTCTCTTTAGGCATGGCCCAACTGATTACATTTACATTGTTCCTATGGCATTATTTTAGAATAGATACTTGCTTAAGTCTTGAAGGGTAAATATTCATTGACTCCTTTGGTAGTGTAGAACATATATTGAAATGTCTGAATTGGATTTTTGTCATAGATAGCTGCCATGGGGGCATGGATCTTCATGTCATGGTACTTCCTTGGTAAAGTCATTGGTTTCATAATTCCCAGTAGTGTTAGGGGTTGAAGCATTTTCTCTGTGGTGTTTGAACAATCCTGAGAGTGGGAATGGATGAAACAAATAAACAATAAAACAGATTTTACAACTGTAACAGAAATATTTATATGCAGGAAGTATAATTTAGGGATAATTGGAATTATGTCCTAGCAAGATAAGAGTCCAAGAGCTTGTGCTCTGTATATATGTTTCTGTGAAGAAAGGCAGAAGGAAGTGGCCTCGGATTAGCCATCTCTTCCATAGAGCAGGCAGAACAATAGACAAAAGGGGAACACAAAGTGAGTGTGGTCTATAGCCTACTCCTCCCTTGTGATTGGTACAGCTTGAGGTGTTGAAGACTTAATGTCATAGAATTTAGACTCTCAACAAATAACTTTCTGACCTGACTGGCAGCAACTTTCTAAATAGGTTGTCAGGTAGAGATTTTTTTTCTCCATCTTCTGCTTTTTATTCTTTCTAATTGAAGGTAGGCTATTAATTTTATATTGTTTCTTTGTTACTAAGTGTGTGTTTCCTTGGTTTAAATACCTTGAAGACTCTCAGAGAGAAAACTGCAAAAACAAAGTTTCTGTTGTCTGAAAGATAAGATATGTGATGGATTTACTTTATGTCTAAATGTGGAATAAGCATCAAGGTGGGCAGTGGATTTTGTTAGTATACAATCTTGGTGATGGTCTAGTTTTATATTTCTTGTAATAAAAAGGAATTCAGTGTCCATCCCATCGGGTCATCTATTGCTGCTTGCAAACTGAGAACTACAAAATAAAGTCTGCACCTTCTACAAAGGACAAAGTCCAGAATTCTATTCTCAGCAATCCTAGGTTTCTTGATAGACAGTAAGAAGGAGAGATGCATTTACTGAATACATTCTACTATGGTTAGAATTGTGCTTACTTTTAGCTGTTATACAAAATGAGGTTTTGTCACTTCAGACTTTGGCTTAGTGCAATGTGATCGCTTACAGATTTATTGTTCAATTAGCCATTATTATGTAAATCATAACTTTGTACAATAACTTGTGAATTGCAACCCATTAATTGAAGAGCTTAACATGGAAGTAAAATATTCAGTATTTCAGCATGTAATGTTTGCCTCAAATTCTCTGAAAGTATCATACAAACAAAACTGAACCATTGCCAATAAGGGCACATGTTGTGTGCTTTGAATAGCTGGTATTTTTGAGAAAAACAGCTTTCAGTTCAAGGCATCTTGGTAATACTAATGTCTTCCCTGTTTTGAGATAATTTTAAAAATTTTAATGTTTAAAAATTAAACTTTTAATTTTTAAACATTAAAAATGTAATTAATGTGTGTATGTGTGTGTGTGTATGAATTGAATCCTCTAAATTTCCTGACCTTTCAGTTTCTCATAGTTTTCATTTGAACCGCAAGCATATTTCAAGGCTAATATTCTGAATTATAGGTCCACATGTGCAAATACCTATCTCCCCACTTTAAATGCTCAGTTATACCTGTGTAATTTCATTTTTAAAAAGCCAGGTCCCTGTAGTGTAACTGAGGGCATACTTTCTCTTTCTGGATCTTTAACAGAGTTGATGAAATATGAGCTAGAAATAACACAGCTTGAGTTTCAGATTCCATGCTGAGTTTACATGCCTAGCATTTAGGGACAGGAAAATGTGCTTGTAAATTGAGGAAATGCACTCTAGAGATCTTCAGGATATCGTCAGTGCTGAACTTCATGTTATCGGTTTTACAGAAAGTACATTTTCATTTTAAACCACCTCCCTCCCTTCTTAGGATATGGCACCCTTCTGCATTTCTCCTGAACTTGATTAACATTTTTCATAGAACATTTATAGGGTCAGATCCTCTGAGTTTCTGTTATTAAAGAAGATACATGCTTTTTCAAGGCACTTGAAAGGGAATTTATGATTTAATGATAGGCAAATCTCTCAAAGATTTCAATATTTCTGCCATTTCCTAGTTGATCTAATATTTTCTCTAGAGCAGACCAAAGTTCTTATTTTGGAACAGCTATTTTTTTAATAATGCATTATAATGAAAATGGCTCCAGATGGGCCTATTTTGGTGCATGAAATTGCTGTTGCATTACTTCTAGAATAAAAAGAGTCTGTGATAAAATAATTAAGACAGTTTGTCCAATTTTTAAAAAAACTTCTTATTTCCTTTGCGTCCAACTATTGGAAAGATGCATTGCATTTTTTGTATAATATTCAGTTTGTAAATAATTTAAAAATATTACCTTAAAGGCAAGTCAATTGGGTCAGTCATTCTTTCTCAGTCCACCTCAAATGGTTGTTGTGAGGAAAATAGGAAGATGGTGGGTAAGATATGCTTGCCACCTTGAGTTATTTTACTACTATAGCTAGTCATTGCCAGCTATAGGGAGTGATGCTCATCTCTGTTTCGAGGGCCTTTGAGCCTGTGCTGTCTGAAGATGTTTCTGCGGTCATGTGGTCTACATGACATCACAGAATGCTGCTGCCTTCCCACCAAAGCGGTACCTATTTATCTACTTGCATTTGCATGCTTTTGAACTGCTAGTGTGGCAGGCGCTGGGGTGACGATGGGAGCTCACCCTATCACATGACTCTCAGATCTGGAACCTGGGCTGTTGGCTTTCTAACCAACAAGCCCAACATCTTAATCACTGAGCCATCACACTGCTCCAAAATAATAAAGGTGGGATAAAAATAAATAACTAAAAATAAATTTAAAAAATGAGCAGAAAAGGAAAAAAGAAAATTGACAAAATGGGAGACCATGTAGACATTCCCCGGGATGGAATTCTAGAGTTTAATAGCAACCACAGGTATCTCCTGCATTGGAGAAGAGCATGGTTGGAAGTGAGATGATTATGATCTTTCACGTATTGCCTGATGTACTATTTATATTGTTTGGAAATGGATATTTATAATCCATTTCCAAATAAATATATATTAATTTTATATAAGAATACAATAAATTGTGTAAGAAACTGATGGAGATAATGTTTTTTGCAAAAAAAAGCAAATTTTAAAAGATAGTAGGAAAGTTCAGTAGGGAAGTGGGACATTAAGAATATAAAGTTCAAGTCTGAAATACAGGAAGGGTCTGCTATTCCAATAAGAGAGTCAGCTTGGGCAAGCAGATTAGTTAACAGTTTTAACCACACAGCCTAGTATATAGTGGAAAAATTAATTAACCGCTTGCCCCAATTTATTATGCTCATGCTGCAAAAATTGAAAGGAAACAAGAAATATAGGTTAAGAAATAAGAAAGGGACAAAAGGTAGTCTGGAGAAAGGGGAACTGGGCAAAAGGTAGAGAAACAGATTAAGCATGGGGAAATTCATGGAGAAACATGCGTTCTGAGAAGATTGCAACCCTGTGGTCTTTGTCAAAGTGGGCTACAGCAGAGGTGAAATTCAGCAGGTTCTAGCAGGTTCGCTACAACTGGTAGTAAATTTTGTAAGCAGAATTAGAAGAATTAGAAGAATTCTTTTTCTTTTTTCCCCCACTTTACAGGGTTAATCCTGTAAGGAAGGCAGGAAAAAACGTTCTGGTGCTGTTTCTAGCCAAATCTTTATTGCCCTGCTTACAGAAACTGCCCACTCAGTCACATGACCTTCCAGTCATGCCCCCCCAAGCCACGCCCACAGAACCGGTAGTAAAGAAATTTGAATTCCACCACTGGGCTACAGAGAGGGATTTGTAGTTCGGGTGGAGGGAATAAAAATCTGGAGAAATATATTCTTCTGTGTGCCCACATAACTGTCCGCTCCTCTTGCAAGAACATATTTTATAATAAACTGTTGCTTCACTTCATAATTCTGTCAAATTTCTGACTGGTGAGTCTGTTTCTCACAATTATCATAAGCAGTTAAGGGAAAGCTTCTCAATATTTTTATCAGTGACATGCAGCAGTTGAGTTTGTCATGTTCATACATGGAATATGTTGCTTCATTTATCTTTTAATTTTTCCTTAGCTGCTGATAGGTGCACCTAGCTGTGGGGACATATGGTCTGTGGGATGTATGGTCTTCCTATAAAAACCGCCTTTTACAAGCAGCTGCCATTCTCACAATCTTTTGGAAGGATCCTTTTTCCAAACTGCACATCCAAACAGGCCAGAATGCTGGCCAAAGGCCTGTAGGACCAAGGGAGGGGTGGGCCCAAGGCTTGAGTTATCTGATTGGGAAAGGAGGAAGGCCTGTAGAAGTTTTGTGTGTGCCTGTGGACCCTGTAGTTGTCCAAGGCCCTCTCTGTTGTGAGCCTTAGCAGAAATAAGAAACAGACTCCTGGTCACCAAAAAAAAACCCTCTTTATTTTTCTCTTGTGAATTAAGTGCATTCACCCACTGAAAAGTTCAGGCATTAGTCCTTCAATGAGTTAACTGTAGTACAGACCTTATCAGTTCCTGGCGATAATTGCAAGGCTGTGAGCTCCCAGATGGCGATAATTGCAAGGCTGTGAGCTCCCAGACAAAAGGCTGAAAATTAAATTCTGGCAAGCAGTATTTGTGGCACTAAATGCAATGAGCAAATTCTTCAGAAATATGAACTGTTGTCTCCTACAACAACCACTCCCCTTTCCTTCTATTTATTCCCCAGCCAGGGAGGGGCCAGTCAGCATCCATGTGTGCTTTGCTTCCTGAGTTGACCCCTTGTCCTCTGTTGCTCACCTCTTCTAACTGCTCTGCGCAATCATGTATCACAGCTGTTCCTACAACGGCAGCTGTGTCTCTGGTGGCTGGGAAATGTTGGTCAGCCCTGACTGTATCTCTGCATCCAATGCAGAGTATCCATCAGAGCTTTCCCAAGACTCCAGCACTGGCTCAAGTTTCTCCCCAGCCTCCCCCTCATCCAAGTCTGCCGCAAACTCCACTGGCAGCTGGCAGGCCAAAACATTCTCTGGGCTGCTCTAACCTCCCTTAGTATCCCATGCTCTGCTTAATGACCTATGTGGTTGCTTAGTAACCATAAACAGGAGTACCAGGATTGTGGTGGTTGAGCAGGACAATCATATAGGCTTCTCACTTAACAATCGCAACGACTTACAACCAAAATTCCAAGGTCAGTTATGGTTGTAAGTTGAGGACTACTAAATTGGAAACACATTGTGACAACTAAGCAGCTCTTAATAAACAGAGAAGTTTGAAGCTTTGAAAACTTTGAAACGGTGATTTACCTAGTTCCTTTACATCATTAGAAAGACTTTTATGTTCTGGGGATATTTATAGTTTTCATGAATTTAAAAAGCATGATGTGACCATGCTGTTATTTTGCTTGGTGGTCTGAGCAGCCTTAGTCATTTTAATCAGTGAAGTTGTACACAAGAGACAGAAGTTTCCAAAGGTCAAAGAAGGGGCTGTCTTTTTAGCTTTGAATCAGAATGGACCTTCCAGCTTCTTGCAGGCAGAATGCCAAGCTTGTGTCTGCATATCTGCCATTTCCTTTTCTTTGAAAAAGTTTTGTAATTAACTAAAGGGCAGATCACACCATATCGATCCATAAATGGTTATACAGAGTAAGCTCCTTTCTGCTTTTTTTCTTCCACCACAACCAATTTTTTTTGGGGGGGGGCTTTCTGCTATTTCATATTTAAAATGTGACAATGAACATCACAGAACTATTAAACCTTTAATTTGTTGATGATGAATCAAAAATCCAAGCAATGCTTCAATGATCTTTTTTTCCTAGTTGAGCTGTATTGCAAATATAAGTTGTCTATAGAAAGAGGTTTTTTTAGGGCATATAATATGTAGTGATTAAATATCAGCCAATTTTGTTTTGAAGGCAGCATATAAAATTTGAATTTCTGTATATAATGCTAGCAGCATTTGTCATCCATTAGTAAGATAGCCTTGACATCAGTGGTGGTATTCAGCCTGGTCGCATCGGTTCTAGCAAACCAATAGCAGTGATGAAATTTGGCCCCGTCCACCAGACCCTGCCCTTTCCTGTCCTATATTCCCTTCTTTGTTTTCTTTTTTGCTTACTTGAATCACATGGAACAGCTGTTTTGCATGCCTCCGCAGCCTTCCTAATCACCTGGGCTGCCTCTGGTAAGTAAAAACTTCCATTTTAGAAGCAGTGTGGCAGTGCGGTTGGTGCGCATGTGCACCAAATAGATAGCAAAACCGATTGCATCCCACCACTGCATCCCACCATGTGGGTGTGTGTATGTGTGTCTGTCTGTCTGTCTGTCTGTATGTGCATATGTATGTGTATATGAATACGTATATGAATATATATGTATGTGTATATGAATACGTTTTTATCACAGCAGAAAGGTTGCTTCTGGGTGGGTTGCCATCACATAGCCCATTATACCAACATTAACTCCATCAACTAATCAAGAGGCAGCAGCGCAGCCAACCAGCCCACCACACCACGCCCTCCCACTAGTATTTATAGAAAGACAGCAGCTCTGGTCACACACTTCTTGCACTGGCACGAAGCAGAAGGCACCAGCCTGAAGATGGCGAGTGGGATCTTGCCAAAACATTGCAAAGATATTCTGAAACTTATACAGGAAAAGACCCGAACAGACCTAGACCTGAATACGTATATGTATATATATAGTATTATGTATATGTGTGTGTATTATGTATAGTATTATTAAACATTATGTATATGTGGAGTATAGGTCTGAGAATAGGGACTATTAATATTGGCACAATGACAGGGAAAGGTAGAGAGCTGGAAGACATGATGGAGAGAAGGAAGGTAGATATACTGTGTGTGCAGGAGACCAGGTGGAAGGGTAGCAAAGCATGTAGTATTGGAGGAGGATACAAACTGTTTTATTATAGTGCAGACAGGAAGAGAAATGGGGTAGGAATGATACTGAAGGAGGAACTCATGAGGAATTTTAGAGGTGAAAAAAGTGTCAGACAGGTTGATCGGTTTGAAGTTGGAAATTGAAGGAGTAATGTTGAATGTAGTCAGTGATTATGCTCCATGAGTAGGGTGTGAATTAGAAGGAGAGATTCTGGAGTGAGTTAGATGAGGTGATGGAGAGTATTCCCAGATGGGAGAAAGTGATGATTGGGATGAACTTCAATGGGCATATTGGTGGAGGGAACAAAGGTGATGAGGAGGTGATGGGCAGGTTTGGTGTTAAAGAAAGGAACCTAGAAGGACAGATGGTGCTGGACTTTGCTAAGAGGATGAAAATGGCTGTCGTTAACACCTATTTCCAGAAGAGGGAGGAACATAGAGTTACATATAAGAGAGGAGGTAGGAGTATGCAGGTAGACTACATTCTATATAGATAAGGCAATCTGAGAGAGATTAGTGACTGCAAAGTGGTGGTAGGAGAGAGTGTAGACAGACAGCATTGGATGGTGGTGTGTAGGATGACTCTGACAGTCAGGACACAGGAGAGAAAAGATAGACAAGAAGACCAAATGGTGGAAATTGTAAAAGGAATAATGTTGTGAGGAATTCAGACAGAAGTTGAGGCAGGCTTTGGGTGGTCAGGAAGAACTTCCAGATGACTGGGAAACAGCAGAAGTGATCAGGGAGACAGGTAGGAAGGTGCTAGGTGTGACATCTAGAAAGAGGAAAGAAGATAAGGAAATGTGGTGGTGAAACAAGGAAGTACAAGACAGCATCCAGAGGAAGAGGCTAGCTAAAAAGAAGTGGGACATAGAAAGGATTGAAGACAGTAGACAGATTTACAAAAAATTGCAGTGTAGAGTGAAGTAGGAGGTGGCAAAGGCCAAACAGAAAGCATATGATGAGTTGTATGCCAGGATAGACATGAGGGAAGGTGAGAAGGACTTGTAGAGATTAGTGAGACAGAAAGAGAGAGAGATGGGAAGGATATGCAACAGATAAAGGTGATTAAAGACAGAGATGGGAAGGTGCTAACAAGCAAGGAGAGTGTGCAAAGAAGATGGAAGGGTATTTTGAGGAATTGATAAATAAGGAAAATGAAAGGGAAAGAAGAGGGGAAGAGGGGAATATTGTAGAGCAGGAAGTAGCAAAGACTAGAAAAGATGAGGTGAGGAAGGCTCTGAGGAGAATGAAGAGTGGAAAGGCTGTTGGTCCAGATGACATACCTGTGGAGGTATGGAAGTGTCTAGGAGAGACAGCAGTGGAGTTTCTAACTAGTTTGTTCAACATAATTTTATAGAGTGAGAAGATGCCTGAGGAATGGAGGAGAAGTGTCCTAGTGCTGATATTTAAGAACAAGGGTGATGTGCAGAATTGTAGCAACTACAGTGGTATAAAGTTGATGAGCTACACAATGAAGCTATGGGAAAGAGTAGTGGAAGCTAGACTAAGAAAGGAAGTGGATAACTGTGAGGAGCAGTATGGCTTCATGACAGAAGAAGCACTATTGATGCAATTTTTGCCCTGAGAATGTTAATGGAGAAGCATAGAGTTGTCAGAAGGAGCTGCATTGCATCTTTGTAGATTTAGAGAAAGTGTATGACAGAGTGCTGAGAAAGGAGCTATGGTACTATATGAGGATGTCAGGAATGGCAGAGAAGTATGTCAGAGTAGTTCAAGATATGTATGAGAGGAGTACTACAGTAGTGAGATGTGCTTTAGGTCAGACAGTTCTGAGTCCCTTCTTGTTTGCTATGGTGATAGATAGGTTGACAGATGAGGTCAGACAGGAATCTCCATGGACAATGATGCTTGCGGATGACATTGTGATCTGTAGTGAGAGCAGAGAGCAGGTGGAAGAACACCTGGAAAGGTGGAGGTCTGCACTAGAAAGAAAAGGAATGAAAGCCAGTCATAGTAAGACTGAACACATGTGTATGAATGAGAGGGAGGGAAGTGGAACAGTGAGGTTCCAGGGGGCTGAGGTCAAAAAAGTGCAGGAGTTTAAGTATTTGGGGTCAACAGTCCAGTGTGATGGGGAGTGTGGAAAAGAGGTGAAGAGGTGAGT
>JAEANM010024751.1:0-11090 GCA_017656035.1 Myanophis thanlyinensis | reverse complement strand
ATATATATATATATATATATATTTACAAAATGTATGAGCTTGCCCTGTTTAACTATGTAAAAGCAGCACTGGACTGATGCAAATTTCTTTCTTTATTCTGAGATTCCTACAACTCCCTCCAATGCCCACGGGATTCATTTTTGTTCTTCAAGCAAGAACTATCACAGAATTTCCATCACTCTCCCTTTGTTGTGTACGGACAGAGGTTTTTAATTTCATACTTCATTTCCAGCTCGCTACTGTCAAGACATCATCTAAGTATCGTTAAAAAGGCAAGTTGGAATCAGTCTCAGCTGCAAAGCTGAGGGGGAAAAAAAATTAAGGAAGATATCCCTAGTAACATGTTTTTATTGTTCCCTGAAGTGTAAGCTTTGGCAAGGTAGAGGCAATTCAGGTTGTATCCATATTCATCCCTGAATTGGCAAAGTATAGTATAGTATGGGAGCAAATGAAATCGGCAAAAAGAAATATGTACTTCATTAAGGATTTTATTGATACTGATTTTTTTTAAAGACCCATTTTTACTAATATTTGAAATTGGTAAATGGTGTGAATATTTGGCTTGCACCGCAAGGACATAAATGAAAGGCAGCTCACTGACCATTTTAAAGAACCTAGTAATTTACTGTGCCATTTTTAAAATTTAATTCAGTGTAGGCACTGCTTGATCACAATATAATAAACCATAAAACACAGGGCAAAAGAAAATAGAACATAGGAAAACATGGTCAAAATGTCTGCAACTCTTTACAAAACCTTGCACTTTAACTCTGGAAACTGTTACAGGAGCTGGCATGAATTACTACTTAACTTTAAATACGCTTTCTTCATTTTATCCCTTCCCCTTGAACGATCATCCCCACCCTCTTAGAATATTTAGAGAAATCTTCCTTTCCTTTTTGCCATGAATTTGCATCTCTAATGAGGTATTTTATAGGTGATAAGGGCTGTAAGCTTTCACTTCTTAACATCTCTGATCTTAAGAACAGACAAATGGATTATCTTGTTTGAACCACACTATGCTTGATCTCACCTGATTTTAATCCTTATCTTTCTATGCTGTCCAGAATACTACAGAAAGTGTTTTAAACTACAATTTACTGCATCTTGGTTAATACCCTGGTTCACATACATGGCTAGGCCATAAATCATGACCAGGTTCTTGGACCATAACAAGTAAAATCCAAATAAATATTATGCCTTGGCATATTGTGTAAACCCAGCCAATATAAATCAAATAAAAGCAACTGGTATTTTCCCCATGTTGTACCTAATAGAAAGGGAGCTTGTGGAAGCTATAAGTCAGGCAACTGGAAGTTTCCAATTTCCTTATGTCTTGCACAGATAAACCTAGCATGTGTGAAATTTTTGAATTGCAGAGTGGTTTTATTTGAAGTTTCCAATATAATTCTTTTTTTTTTAAATTGGCCAAGTGTGATTGGACATACAAGGAATTTGTCTTTGGTGTATATGCTCTCAGTACATACAAGTTTTTCCATCAAGTTTCATAAGATACAAACACTTAATGATAGCCATAGGGTACAAATAAGCAGTCAAATCGTACTAGTAAACAATAATCAGTGTAAATCATAAGGATACAAGCAACAAAATTGTGGGAGGAGAAAGGTGATTGGAACAATGAGAAGAATAACAGTAATGCAGACTTAGTAAATAGTTTGACAGTATTGAGGGAATTATTTGTTTAGCAGAGTGATGGCATTCAGAAAAAAAAAACCTGTTCTTGTGTCTAGTTGTTCTGGTGTGCAATGCCCTATAGCATCGTTTTGAGGGTAGGAGTTGAAACAATTTATGTCCAGGATGTGAGTGGTCTGTAAATATTTTCCCAGCCCTCTTTTTGACTTGTGCAGTATACAGGTCCTCAATGGAAGGCAGGTTGGTAATAATTGTTTTTTCTGCAGTTCTAATTATCCTCTGTCGTCTGTGTCTGTCTTGTTGGGTTGCAGAACCAAACCAGACAGTTACAGAGGTGCAGATGAGCGACTCAATAAAAGCTGTGTGTCTTGCAAATAGAGCTGGTTGTTTACATCCAGCTTCGCAGAGTCACAGTGCTTAATTTAGCAAGTGGTTGTGCATTTTCACCCTTTCCCATACATTTTACATGAAATGAATTTGAGGAAGCTTTCTGGGTGGATCTAAAGGCACTCATTCTGATCTGTGGCTTTACTGAGACCCTCTGCCCCATTTTCTCTCTGCAGTCTGCTTGTTTCTCAGTGTATCTCGAATGAAAAATAATCAAAAGCGACTGGGTTGCCTTACTATTGCACAAGATCTTTAGCTCCTGGGGAAAGGAAACCTGCTTCTAGAGACGTGCTGTGAGTATGTCAGCCTCAAGGGACTCCTGAGAGAATGGCTAGGAACAGACTCTAATGCTTGGCATTTGCTCCTCCAACTCAAAATGTCTATTCAGCATCTCCTGTGGTATGATGTGCGTTAGGGCAACATCAGTTAAAGAAGACATACAGTACTTTTTGAAAATTGCAAAGGATATAGAAAGTAAAGAGGAAAAAAGAAAGAAAGAATTGAAGAAATTGCCAGTTATGCTTCCTTCCTTCCTTCCTTCCTTCCTGCCAGTCCCACTTACTGAATTGAATGGTGTCCATGGTTTTGTGTCTAGATAACTTAGGCACAATGCCTTTTAGAAACAGTAGGGAAGAGATAGATCAGCTCAGCTAAAATTTACTTTAATTAAGTTCCTTGACACTTAGCTAAGTTAAAACCATTATAGTGTTGCTTTAAATTATTATCTTATTGCCCTTTAGAGATTTTTCTAAAGCCATTCAGAATAGGGCATGATTGGAGTGGCATAAAAAAGCCTAGTAAAAAAATAAAATATATTTTCTATTTTCTCACCTTAGTCTAGGAAATGCTTGGCAATTCCTTCAAAGTTTTTAACCTACTTAAATTGTTGGAAAGTATGAAGGGTCCTGAAGGTTTCCCCCCCTTTACGTTTTCTCCATTGCTCATAAACTTCCCTTTGCTTCTTAGTTTTAAAGAAAATAATAATTGGAAGAATTCTTTGAGATTTTTCTTTGGGAAAGATGAAAACGTGGGAGCTTTATTAATTTTAAAGTCAAATTACAGAAGAATCAAGATTTGGGGACTATTGAAAGGTATGATATTTACCCTAAGTCAGACTCAAACTGACATTTTTCATCTTCAACCTTGTGCAAACAGATATTCATAATGTCATAGGAAATTTGACAAAGCCAGTACATAAAGGAAATTTGATATTCAAACTAGGAAAGTGTATATTTATAGTTTAATATGAAAATAAATTAATACTGGTAAGGGAGAATACGTTGCTTTTGCTGAAGATAATTAAAGTTAAGGAATATGAATCTCAAGGTATGGATAATCGCAAAGATGGGAGAATTCTGAACTGTGGTTTCGTTCAGCATCTCATTTTCTCCAAACATAATTTCATTTCAGATCTATTCCATACTTCTTCTTGCTCAAAGATTTTTGTTTGTTTGTTTCCTAATATAATGCATTCCTTGTATACTCCCTTTAGATAATGTATTTTTCTATGCATTCCATGTTGGAGGACATTGAATTGAATTCTACATTAAAACAGATCATAGCAGTGAGACTTGTGGCTCAAAGCTGACTTACTGAGATTTGATATGGGTTTTATGGAGCCACAAAGGCAGATTTTGGGTTCACACATCACATTTAGCTGCAATGTGTTTTTAACTTAATTTAAAAACATTCCAGACCCTTGTTTAGACAATAGCATCTAGACCAGTGGTGGCGAACATTTTATTTACCGAGTGCCGAAAAGTACATGCTTTGTGCATGCCATCCACACTTGTGTCTGACTCCTCCATGTGCACTGCATGTGCAACTGCACCATCTGCACATGCATGCAGCTTTTGCATGTGCAATGAATGCACACTGTGCACAGGCACTCATGCACACATGAGCAATCACATGTGCATGTACAGGAGAGCTCAGAAGACAGCTGGATTTCCTGCTGCAATCACACGCATGCGCAGCAGAGACCTGAAGACCAGCTCGGTCTCTGCTATTGCACATATGCTAAATTGCATGTGCATGCTCAGCTGGAGGTAAGATAGATAGATAGATAGATAGATAGATAGATATAATAATTGGAATAAAATAGTCTCATATAGTCTAATATTCATTTTTATGCTTCATTTAGTTTTTTGTTACTCAGAATTCTTCCATTCCTTCCAATAATCAAAAGTTTTGTCTCCATTTGATTGCGTGTGTTTGGAGGGGTGTGGTTTTCTCCTTAGTACTTCCTTGATTAGAACACTATTTTCTGCTTCATTATTTGCTTCTTAAAATTAATTTTAAGATGTGCCTAAAAGATCATTTGTTGTACTTTAAGAAAATGTTCTAAGTTTCTAAACTGTATATATCTGTAATGAAAGGGGATTCTTCATTTCTTTTCTTTTTCACTATATTATTTTTTTCTATTTTTTGTTTTCTTTCTATTTTTTAATTCTTTTACTTTTTACTTTGAAATTCGTTTTTACCTTTTTAATTGCATTTTTAATAATATTACTATGAAGTTATACAGATCCTCCTAAGAATTAAACTAAAATTAACTTCTCTTTTGAAATAAATTATTTTAAAGTGTAATATAACATTAGACAAAAATTGTTGATTTTCACCCCTTGTTTTGATTGAGCTCCTTATTTGGATATCCTTTCAGCTGGGGTATTAGAAATCATGCTTTGGTTTTCATGTCTTTGTTTCATTTTTGAAGGGTGCTAGAATTTTAGTTCTAAGCTACTTTGGACTTGTGTATACAGTGCACGCATTATGAATGCATGGACAATTGCAATTTATAATTTTGGAGCGTTTAGCCGCCCTCGGTTTTGTGAAGCTTGTGTTCGGTCTTGGCTGTCAAAACTGATCGATGTTTCTAAATCTGTTTCAGCAAGAAAGAAAGCAGAATTATGGGCCTTGCAGTGCATTAAAGACTTGGTATTAAAAGAGGAACACCACAAATGTAACTGAAAGCATTTGGTGCATGTTGCCTTGAATGCCAGCTGACAATTAATCCGTTTTGCATTATGATCCACTTTGGGGGTTTTAGACCATTAAATCATATCTGCTTACATTGCAGGGGTTTGGGAGTTCCTAGTTAAGCCAAATGAAATAGCTCGGTTTAACTGGCTTTACAACTGTTGAGTTGGTGCTTGCTGGCTTGGAATTTCTGAACACTGGAGAACATGATCCAAATGTTATGATAGCATATTGCATTTGTTAGTAGCACAGAATGAAAGTATAAAGAATGCAGATTTATTAAATACAAATACAAGGAATGGGAAAGAAAGGGATGAAGACAGATGCATCTAAAATTTAATTGTATTTCACGAATGAAGGCAAATAATTGCATTGAATTGCATTGTATATTGTTTATTCAAATATACATCTTGATCATCATGTCAGTTTATTCATAAACTGGAATAGGGCTTAGCAACAAGGTCAGCCAATGGGGGACTGGGACAATCTGGAGCTTGGGTGTGGCTTAGCTCTGCAGTTCAGGAAACTGAAACTTAAGCATGTTGTGCTGAACTCTGAACTGAAACTGCAACTTAACTCCTCTGCTCTGCTTGTGTTTTGCTTATATTTACTACCACGTTGGAAAATCTGCTTTGGTATTGTATATTTACTTCATATGTACAGTAATATTATATACAAAGAGAAGTTTCTTATGTATAATGGAATCCTGCTGAATCAGTTATTTGTGTGTGCTTCTGAATGTGTTTGCTGCTGCAAATGCTAGCACACCATCATTAGCATTTTAACCCTTGCCTATCCACTGCAGGATAAAGGCCTTTTCTGAAGATTTTCAACTAATATGGTCCTCAGCTTCCTTTTGCCAATTGGGCCTTCAATACTTGCTGATGTCATCAATCCATCTTGTTTTAGGTCTCTTCCATAAACACTTTTTAATCAAGTGGGATCCATTCTATGACTGTCTTGGTCAGAGGTGAAACTCAGCTGGTTCTAGCAGGTTCGCTAGAACTGGTAGTCAATTTTCGAAGCAGTTCGGAAAACCAGTTGTTAGGAGAAATCTCCTTTTGCTTTTTCATACTTTACAGGGTTAATCCTGTAAGGAAGGCAGGAAAGAAACATCCTGGTGTTGTTTCTAGCCTCATCTTTATTGTCCTGCTTACAGGAACTGCCCACCCAGTCACATGACCCCCAGCCACACCCACCAAGCCACACCCACAGAACCGGTAGTAAAAAAAATTGAATTCCACCACTGGCCTTCAGTGGTCCACCTGCCATCAATTCTTCTTGCTATGTGACCAGTGTATATTTTTCTTCACCTGTGTACTTTTAACAGTATCTATATACCCACCTTTTTTAAAAACATACATCATTCCATAAAACATGCATAGGCTGATATTTTTTTTTGGGGGGGGGGTTAATTAGGATCAACCTGGCTTTTAGAGTTTTGTTTTGTTTTTGCTTTGTTTTTTTTTTTTATAACCTGGGAAAGCAAAAGTTTCAGGATTTAGTTTAGCTATTTAATTTACTATTTTTTTCCTCCTGGTTCGCTACAGTCCAGAATTGTCTATTTTTCTTTGGATTGTTTTACCCGGTCTTTATTATTTTTTTATAAATAATTCAAAGTGGTGAACATAACTAATGTAACATAACCTCCTCCTGTTTCCTCACAACAACAACAACCCTGTGAGGTAATTTAGCCTGAGGGAATGACTGGCCCAAGCTTAGTCAATTGGCTTTCCTGCCTAAAGTGGGATTGAAGCACACAGACTCCCATTTTTTAACCTGATGCTTTAATCTCTGTTAACCATAACTTAACCATTATGTCATGGATTTACATTGATATAAAGAAGTATAACTGCCTAGTTCTGCCATAGCATAATTTGCTTGTTTAATACAAGCAATTTTGTGAGCTGCCTTGGAGATTTTCAAAACAGGTCAGATTTAGGGGGATTAGAACGGTTTGGGTTCCTGTATACTTCCAAAACCTTGTCTCTAGTTTGTAAATGTTCAGGGAAAACAGAATGCAATATATTTCTGAATAATTTCTGTTTACTCACTGTTGAGTAACCTGACATTTTTAAGTTGTCAATTTAACTTTCCCTCCTTTCCTCTTTCATTTTCCCCATGATTAAGTCTATTCCTTCAGTCCACCTGAAATTAGCAGGAAAATAGCTAGCTTCGTTTTCCCAGTTTTGCCCTTGAGGTGAAATTGGGGAAGAAAAAACAAAAGACTGAATAAAAAGACAGAACTATCCTGTAATAGCCCATGTTTATGAGGCAAGGAATGTGCTGAGATAAATCAGAATTCTTTTCCTGTGATAAATATAAAGTTAGTGATTGATTGCTATGTTTTCTAATATGGCCGAGGTGTTTCTGCACTGAGTCTCTGTACCTATTGACAGAGATTCTATGGCAATGTCACTTTCATACAAAAATAAACATACAAACCTAGGATGGATTACGCCATGAAATTTTATATCACTCTGTGGTTATTTGCACTAGAGAAAGGCTTTGTTATGGCTGTTAAACTGTCACAACATTTGGCTGTGCAAGCTACATTGAAATGAGACCCATAGCTCAGGTAGCCCAATATCTTATTTAGCGAGTGAGAAATTTGGATTTAAAAAAAACACAGATTAGAAAAATTCACCTAAAAAGACAATTGCTTGTAATCTAGACTTAAATTCTTGGAATTACTATTGTGTTAGTCTAGTGAATGTTAAGATCAATGTTAAGAGCCAGTCTAGAGAGCTAGAAACCAGGAGACTGTGAATTCTAGTTCCAGTTTAGGCACAAAAGCCAGTTGGGTAGCTTTGGGCCAATCACCAGGAGTTCTAGCTGCACTTTAGCCATGAAAAGCAATTGTAACTTTGGGCCAATCAGTAGGAGGTTGTGAGTTCTAGTGTCGCCTTAGGCACGAAAGCCAGCTGGATGATTTGAGGCCAGTCCCTTTCAGTCCCAATTCACCTTGTTAGAGCTGTTCTTATAGGAGGAAAAGGAGAAGGAATGAGTATTAGTTATGCTTGTCACGTTATTTATAAAATAAAGGTAGGATAAAATTATTTAATGATTGGCAATCTTAACTCCAGATGCAATTAGTCTCCATTCTAATGCCTGCCAAGCTCTTGTTTAAATAATTAGGTAATAGAACTACGACAAGCCAGATTTTATAAGCTGAACCTAATTTAATAGTTTTGATGCTTGACTCCCAACTGGATTCATGATGGCAGTGTTGCCCGTTATCACAACGTTGCTTCCAAACCCCTTGTTCACCTCCCAAATAAATATACACAAAAGTTGAATCCTATGGTATTTAAATCACCGATTATCTTGCTGAGGACAGCAGCCTTTGCTTTGCACCCTTGTTTACAAGTGTGTGAAAACTTAGTTGCATTAAGATGCCTAGATCCTTCTGAACACAACAAAACACAATCAAAGCAATGCCTTAGGTGACAGGGGGAACAATGGGAAATGATTTCGGTTTGTTCTATTCTGTAAATGTTAGTGGGTTTACAGATTTTGTTTTCTGTGGAATGTTTTGTTTCTTTCTAGAGGACTAACTTTGTGTTTAATACTAGAAGGCTAAGAAAGCCATGTTTCTATTGCCTCGTTTCAATCTTTTATATTTATCTAAATGTCACAGGTGTGCCTGTCAAGATTTAAATGCTAAGCCTCAATAGATGACATTTTTGGTTTCAAATACAAACTTTATTTCATGCTATAAAAGGGAGAATTCCCTAGCTCTATTTTGGACCATAAACTTTGAGTCTTCTAAGCAACTTCACCGTTAAACCTTGTCTATGTTTTGCCCATAACGTATCAAAAGCATCATAATATGAATTTCATTATTGTACTTCCCCAAATCATGTTGCAAGCAATATAAATTTGGCTTCTTTCCAAGGTAACCAAGAGACGTTTACCTTGAAAAGGTCAGTTTCAAATCAGTCATGATTTGAACATAAAGAACACAATATATTGTCAAAACTCATTTTCTTATTTAGAGAGGGCTGTAAAGACAAGACAGCTTGTAGCCCTCTCAGAGAAAAAAACCCTCTTGGTCAGAAGATCATTCAAGATAATCTTAGAGATTACAGTTTAGAATTCACTATGTCTTTCATAAGGGTAACCATAAGTAACCATTCTTCATATGAAGAACAGTTGCAGCAATTGGGCATTAGTCTAGTCTAGTGAAGAGAAGGACCAGGGGAGACATGAGGGCAGTCTTCCAATATTTGAGGGGCTGCCACAGAGAGGAGGGGGTCAAGCTATTTTCCAAAGCACCCGAAGGCCAGACAAGGAATGATGGATGGAAACTGAACAAGGAGAGATTCAGCCTAGAAATAAGGAGAATTTTTCTGATAGTGAGAACAATCAACCAGTAGAACAGAAGTTGCCTTCAGAAGTTGTGGGAGCTTCATCACTGGAAGCTTTCAAGAAGAGACTGGACTGCCATCTGTCAGAAATGGCATAGGGTTTCCTGCTTGGGTGGGGGGGTTGGACTAGACTAGATGATCTACAGGGTCCCTTCCAACTCGGTTAATCTGTAAAGAGGCAAATTGAGGCAAATTATTTTATTTATTTGCTTATATTTTGCATTTCTAAAGCACCAAACGCCTTCAAAGAGGAATTCTGGGCAGTCTTCAGTAAAACATTAAAATATAAAACAGTATATGAAAATTAAAATGCTAGAGTTAAAATTTTGAGTTAAAAAAATAAAAAATATCACTACATGGTTTGGGAACAGCACCATGCAGGACAGGCAAGCTCTACAGAAGGTGGTGTGCATAGCAGAGTGCATCATCTGCAACAACCTCCCTGAACTGCTCTCATCTACAACAGCTGATGCCAAACTACAGCCAGGAAAATAGTGAAGGACCCCAGCCACCCCAACAACGGACTGTTCACCATGATGCAGTCAGGAAGGCGCCTCCACTCCCTGAAAGCCAACATAGAGAGACTAAGGAGGAGCTACTTCCCACAGGCAATACGGACCCTAAACCAAACCACAACAAACCCAGGACTATAAAGTAGTCTCATAATCTACCTCTCTCAACCACTCCCTAACTTATTCTCCCTCCCTGTCTATATTATTCTCTTGCCCTACTACCTACGGTCACGAGCGGTCGCATACACATTTCACTGCAATTCGTACCATGTATGACTGTGCATGTGATGAATACAATTTGATTTGATTTGAAAAATATTATGAGGCAAGAATGATTAACCCTGTTAAAAGTTGGTTGACAAAAGCAAAGGGGTTATTTTAGAAGAGAAAGCAGAGAACAGTCATGTATGCTTAAGTAAAGTTCGCTGCTACAATATCTAAACCTATTCTGAAATCATGCTGATAAAACACTCATCCAATGGCACCCAAAATATGTTAATTACATTAATATTTTAAATCATATTATAATTTAAAATTATATAAACAGATATCATTCCACTCATTCTCCCTTCCACTGGGCTTTGCAACAGCAGACTACAACAATTAACTAGGCACATCCCAAATTGTGGTATCCCAGGAATGTTGCAAAGTATTCACAAGGCCAGTGTTGGTTAATATGCTATTTAATAAATAGAATTATTAGTAAGTTCTCTGTGGCACCCTTGGGCACCATTGCATACAGTTTGGGAACTGCAGTCTCTGGTCTAACAGCAGTTATCTTTTCCCAGACCATAAATCAAAGGCTTGAGAAGCAGTTGAAAAGAAGATGGACTATTAAAATTTGTAGGCGCTCAAGGGTGGGCTATTTTTTCAAGCTTACATTGGGATAAAATAGCATTTAACAGAAAGTAACAATTGTGCTTTCAAACATGCATTCAGGAAATCAAAGAAAGAAGGGATTTGCCAAATGTCATAAATTTCATAATTTCATAATGTCATAAATAAATAAATGTAAATAAATAAATAAATATCATAAACGTCAACACCAACTTGTTAAAAAAGCCCGACAATGTCTCTTCCACGTCAGACGTCTGAGGGACTTCAGACTACCCCCAAAGGTGCTCAGAAACTTCTATTCCTGCACTGTAGAGAGCATCCTGACGGGCAACATCACAACCTGGTTTGGAAA
>JAEANM010024750.1:0-11091 GCA_017656035.1 Myanophis thanlyinensis | reverse complement strand
GTTGCAAAAAGACTCTGAAACTTACACGGGAAAAGACCCGAAAAGACCTAGACCTGCATATATATATATATATGAAACAGATGTTTATCAATCTGAATGTAAAATTGACTTTTGAGCCTTCAAATAGGCACATGGATATCATCTGACTCCTACCAAATTTTGGTCATCTTCAAATATTCTGCTTTGCTGTCTATTATCTGTACCTTTGCTTGAAGATATGATGAATGTACTATTATATATTTAGTGAAATGAAACCACAAGCTTTCTTAAACTAGGAAAACTTTTACTACTCTCTCAGCCAAAAGAAGATTTTTATCCCCCCCCCCCCCCAAGGAATAAACAGCAAGCCAAAATTTGCTTAAATGCAGTTTATTCAGCATGTTATAATCCATAGTTAAATTAAATGCATATGTACAAGAATGAAGAGCGCTAATCCAAGCAACTACCACAAATTGATATATTTTAAATCTTTCCTCATATATTCTTTATTAAGCTTAGCAACTGTAAATCGGTTGCTTATTATTTTAAACATATGACATTCTTACACTTAAAACATTTATACAATTTTATAGTTCATCATGTATCTCAATTGCTTATAATGCTTATCCCTAACAATTTCAATAGTTACATAAGCCATTCAGACTACGTGGGTTATATGTATGTTAGAAATTCAGTTACATTTTCAGATTCATAAATAACAGAGAGATAACAGCAGTCTACATCAATAGTAATAACCAAATAGATATTGAATCACATTTCTACTTTTATATTAATACATTACTGAATTACAATGAGTTTTGACACTTTTATCTCAAATAACCAATAATTTACACTACATTTAAAAAGAAATATTCAGAAAATCTGTACTCACATAAACACAAACAGATACATTTTTCCATTTAGCATTCTGTTCTAAATTCTAAATTCTGTTTAGAATAAAACAGACAATCTAGCCAGTCAGTCATTTATTTATTTATTTGTTTGTTTGTTTATTCCTCAATGGCAGTTTGTGTCATTAATTTATTAATTTGATAGCTGAGGAAAATATTTGGATTTATGGCTTTTCTCATGCTGTCCCGATTTGTTAAATGCTTAAAGTGTTTTTTAGGCCTTGGGTAATGAAGCAGAAGAGCCACACTGCAGATAAAGTTGTCTTGTTTCCAATGGACCTTTGGCACATGAATCATCCTGACAGGTTAACAGCTTTTATTTTGTTGTGGATAAAATTCTGCAAACCTTAGTATTAATTTAAAACACAAATGAAATATCATTAAACAATTCTGATAACAAACTTCATTTACAGCCACACATCTCAAACTATCTGTAACAGGTGTACTCCTCCAAATAACATAAAACAGGAAGCCTATCATGTCTACGGTGACCTTTTTAGGACATTGTATTTATGTCATAGTCATTCCAAGCCTTGAAAGTTATCCAGAAGTGGAAGCAACCTATGGGCATTACTTGAAAACCCTAGAAGTAAACTTCAGCTATATAGTGGCATATATATGACATTGTTTTTAGGCATTTCAAGGATCATAAATAAGTTGAAAGAATCTTTTCCCTTAATGCCATCCACTATATAAATACACTAAAAGAATATTTCAAGGTCTAGCAGCAAAGGTCTATCTACACAAAAAGTATTACATTATTGTGTAGATGCCAGAATTTTTAAACAATTCAGGGTGACTGCATCCCAAAATGAATTATAGAAGGGACATGCTTTTTCCACAAATTTAAATAAAAATACAGCCCTGCGAAACTTTTGAAGATTGGAAACATGCTGTCCTGCTTTTCAAAAAAAGTTGATTAAATGTCAGTTTTCTTTAGTTCTTCCATTGCAAAGCAATATACCATATTTCTAATTTTAACCTAAATTAACTATCATCACTTTCAAATCTTTCTCTGCAAGAAAAGTAATGGCAATTATAGCGTGCCAATCAAAATAGATGTAATATTTTATTTTTCAAATGTTGAAGAATGACTCTAACATTGGCCAATTATATTTTCATCCTGTATGTTGTGTATAGTTGTCAAATAATTGTCAACTATAGCACAATATTATCTTCAAAATGATCTTGATAGCAAGGATGAGCCTGGTTTACGAAGAAGATGGTTGGAAATTCAGAGAATTAGGTGAAATTTGTATTCCTTTGGTGAGCCTCAGCTTTAAAAAAAGAACCTGGGTAACACCAACTATAATTTTCCTCTTACAATATAATTTTTCCCTCAAACTTCTTTTCTTCAACATTTATATAAAGTTTAGCTAGCAAAACAAAACATTTATGTTTCTTAAATGATTAGCAGAGTTTAATCTGAACTGAACTGAACTGAAACATGTCAGCTATCTAAATCATTAGACTAGTATGAACTCAAAATGGACTTGATTTTCTGGAACCAAGATTTCTGGAATTATTGTCAGAACCTGGGTAACACCAACTGATGGAACATATCCATATTCCTAAGGATATCATATATCTTTCTAGGAAGGCATGATGTTCATAAGCAGATCAATAAAGAACTGATATCCATATCACCTTTTTCAAAGCAGAAGAGATCATGTTCAACCATTATCTCAGTGAAATTTTAAGTTAATGGCTTGAGTGTTAGGATAATGATAACATTCTTAACTAGAACTTGAGTTCAAATTAAACCCAAGATGCTCAAGAAGAACAGAAAGGAAACAAGACAACATAGTCTTCAAGGTAACATTAAATTATGATTTTGTTCTTTTTTCTTGTAAAATGTTTACTTAACTGACATACAATTTTTTGACTGTGTCTAGCTTCAGTTTATTACATTTGATATTTTTCAAGACCCAAAATAGCTTTCTTTGAAGGTATCTGATAAGCAGTTACATATACAATAGGAATGGTAAGTTCGTTGTGGTTGTGCTTCCTGGTAAATTGGCAAGCTTATAAACTGAAAAATTAATAAATATTAAACTATTTTTGATTCTGTTTATTTTTCTTAGGGCTACATAGCTAGTTCTGTTAATAATGTACCTATTGGCTACAAAAACTGTTCTGTTCCACATATTGTAACCATTTTTGTTTTAAAATAACTGTTTCTCTTATTGTAATGAGTTTGAGTGAGTCTGTATATATTTAGGTAGACAAACATAGTAAGGATACAAAATAATATCTATTTGTATTCAAAAATATCACTTTGGTTCAGAAACATCTACGTAAATACGGTTTTCTGTCATGTGATATGTTTATGGCCATTAATTTGGATGGCTCTAAAGGGACTGGTAAAATACTTGAAGACAGGAACTATCAATAACTTCTCATCTTAATGGCAGTTTACTATTCCAAAATCACGATTTGCTTAGATGCTATCCATCAGTGAATGTTAATACAACATGTTAGATCATGAGTGTCACACTCAAGGCCTGCAGGCTGGATCTGACCCATAGGGTGCTTAGATCTGGCCCACAAGTCCACCTGGAAACAGTGAGTGTGCCTCTGCCAGAGAAAACAGACACTCTAGTTCCTTTTTTCGGCTGCAAACTGCCTCCTGTAATCCTCTGCCGGTGAAAATGGGAGCCTATTTGGCAGAGTGCTAATGCCCCACAGGTACCAACATGAATGAGTTGAGCTGGCCACACCCACCTGACCATGCCCACCCTGGCCCCCCAAGGTCAAAAACAACCCTGATGCAGCCCCAATGATACTGAGTTTGACAACCCTGTGCTAGATCAAATGGATTATTGGACAGGTACTTCAGGACTGTTATAATATTATATTAATATGGTTTTGAAGTGTCAAAAAGCAGCATTACTAGATATCAGATTTATTTTGATAAAGAACCAGAAATATATAAAGAAAACCATCCTTGTACAAGAGGCTGTTAACCTCCTTAAAGCCATGTGTTGTTATTTGCTCTGGCATTGCATGGAGAAGGTATTGAGAGCATAGTTATCAAAGTAGCAGCCAAGTTATATTATCATATTACCAATATACTGCTAACTTAGCTTTAGAATTAAAATCAATGACATTTTTCTTCCTAATTAATGAAGACTTCTAAAGTAATTGGTTATTTCAGTTGTACAACATCCATGAATCTTTTGTTCTGAAGGATGACAAAAACCAAATGGCATGCAATGTATCTTTGCCATGGCATTTTTCAGTGTTTCCTCATCAACACCAAAAAGTCTTCTGGCTTTTTCCTCGTTCTTGGTGAAGCATTTCCAGAGGGGCTCTTTTATAATCTTCTATTACTGCTTCCTTAGGCGCCTGCACTACACAAAAGACCACTGCTGAAAAAGTCCAGAGCTTCAGGCTGTACTGCCCCTCCTGTGAAATCGGTGTAGTCTTCTGAGATGGGTTGACTCTTTCACCACATACTTCCTTCCCCATGTTTGCAGATTTAGATTTATAAAAGGATTTCTGTGGGAGTTTGAAGAATTGACAACGGTGGCACAGATGCAACAGATTCTTTTTTTCACTGGCTTCTTTGGCTTCATATAAAAGAGATGCAAACCACTGACACAGATTCTTCTCCATGCACATGATTAATATTTTATTTTATCAAGATTGATTGTTTATTGTGATTCCTTAAAAAATCTTGATTTTCTCGAACAGTAGGTGTCTTCTTTTCCTAAAAACAAGAAGTAAAGGAATTGTTTTTGTCTTATTTGAATAAAGTCAATTTACTTTAGTAGAGCCCGTTTGATGTAGTAGTTCAGGCATCAGGCTAAAATCCAGGAGACTTTGAGTTCCAGTCCCACCTTAATCACAAGGGCAGCTGGACAACCTTGGTCCAGTCTCTTTCTCTCAACTCTAGGAGGGAGACAATGGCAAACCACTTCTGAAAAACCTTTATAAGAAAATTGTGGCGATTTGTCCAGGCAGTCTCTAAGTATCGGACAAAATTGAATGGAAGGAAAAATAATTCACTTTACTCACTGAAATGACTGTTTAAATTTTACAGAGTGCTGGATTGGAATATTTGTATTTAAAACATATGTGGGCTTTCTATGTGATCATGTTCACAGACAAAAATATGCATACAATAGTCAAAATGACTCTCTAATATGCAAGATTTTTAACAGTAATAGGAAAGATAATCCTATTCCAAAATGCATGCAAGTGAACAAAACTAGCATTTTGCAAAATTTAGAAATTACTATTTTTTCTATATTTTACTTATTTATTTATTAATTTAATATGCATTTAGATCACCTTTCAAAGTTTTATATATTTATATATTTCATAAACATAGCTTGCATGCCTAAAAAAAGAATCCTCTTGTTTATTTCTGTTTTACTTCATTATGGCGGCATGATTTGAAGAGGAAATAATACTGTTATTTAATCTTTGTAAACAAGGAATCCTTGCTGATAGTTGAAAAGCATGATTCTATTAGTAAATCCCAAATGATTGTCTGCCAATTTCTGATGTAACTCACTGGGCATACAGTCAATATTTAGCGCTACATAATATTGTTCAGTTTATAAACAATTCTCTTATGGATTGTTGTACACTATCTAGCTGGGATTTCATAGGAAGAAAATAATGGAAGTATCTTTCTATCTAAGATTTTAAATATTCCCAGTAGTCAGACTACTTCACTAAATACAATTATAAACAAGATTGCAATCAAATAACCATTATAGCAATAGGCAAATTGATTGAAGTATTTTAGCCTACATTCTGTATGACATGTCTATCAAGAGATATAGATTATAAAGGTAAAAAATCTAAACTGAAAAGAATAAACATTTTAAGAAGATATATATTATTTGTAAGGAATATTTAAGTAGGGCGAAAACACCAACAAAATACTATAAAGAATAAATACTATCAACTCTACTAAGCATTTTTCCGCACACTTATTTGTATGTCTTACTGCCCACTTAACATCATAGGTTTTACATCTGTGTAAAGTCTGCATTAATTTAGAAAGACAGTCTGAAAAAAACCTCAACTACATTATTTAATTTTACTTTAGATGCTGCATAAGGTAAAATATTAAAATATTTTAAGGTGAAAAAATATTAGTTTCTTGACATTACAGATCACATCTTCTATGCAACTGTTTACATTTAAACAGAAACCGATATTTGCTGCTAATACCCGTTAAAAGAAAAGAGCCAGGTTTCAGTACAAAATTTTACATTCATGAAAACATTTCTGGAAAAATCAGTTTGGGCTTCATAATATTTACATGAACAAACTTCTGCTCATGCAGCAAATGTCTTGTGCAAACATTCTTCTGTGGAATCATTCTATTACCTTCAACTATTTGTGAACTTAACCACAGTTCATGCGATTATCTTATTTTGCATAGATTATGCAAAATATTTTTAAATACATAAAGCTTTAACAACTAACAGAATAACAGAACAGGAAGGGACCTTGGAGGTCTTCTAGTCCAATCCCCTGCTTAAGCAGGAAACCATATACCATTTCAGATAAATCTCTTTCAAAAGTCTCCAGTGATGGAGCACCCCAACCTCTGAAGGCAAGCCATTCCTCTGGTTAATTCTTCTCACTGTTAGAAATTTCTCTATAGTTGTTTGTCTCCTTGATTAGTTTCCATCCATTTCTTCTTGTCTTGCCTTCTGGTGCTTTGGAAAATAGGTTGATCCCTCTTCTTTGTGGCAGCCCTTTTTTTCTGCCCCATAAGTTGTTGTCTATTGTTAGAACACTAGCATGAAAACCTTTCTGATTTCTTTATAGGTATGCTCCTTTTTAGTTCTGTTTTTTGTTGTTGTTGTTGTTTCCATTTCCTTCAATACAGCAATGGAACATTTTTATAGTGATTGAAAGATTCAATGTATTTCTTTCATTTCACTTATTCCAACAGATGATTTCTCAATCAATAATTTGTTGGATACTACATGAGTGGAATTAATGTCCCACTTCACACCTACACCTACTTATTCACTTTTGACACCTTACATCTACACATGCACACTGTTTCAGAGTTTGGTATCCTACAATGATATGATATATTTCTCTCCTTGCAGTTTCAGATGAAGCTGTTTCCCAATGGTGCTATTAGATGTGTCCACAGATTTCCTAAATAGAGTAATGTCAGCAAAACTGTTGGAG
Source organism: Myanophis thanlyinensis (assembly GCA_017656035.1). Taxonomy (NCBI): domain Eukaryota; kingdom Metazoa; phylum Chordata; class Lepidosauria; order Squamata; family Homalopsidae; genus Myanophis; species Myanophis thanlyinensis. The sequence goes on along the minus strand of JAEANM010024750.1, from coordinate 4,030 downwards.
AAGGGAAGGGATAAATCTCCTTTATCCAACCTTATTCACTACAGCTGCAGAACAGATCTGCAAGGAACAGCCGACTGATAAAGGAAAATAGAAGTGCTGAAAAAGATTCATATGCTGAAGGCCATTCCATCTTACTCAGTACTATTTCTTTAAAATGATGAAAGAAGGGGGGGTTGTTATTATTGTTTTAATGCAGGTCTAGCAGAATCCATATTTTCAGAGCACAGTGCTTCTTGTGCTGCAGCTGGGAGGAAAATTAGTCCATGCCCCATATGTTTAAAAACATGCAGATCTGGCAAAATATGTTTTTTCAAAGCATTCATTATCTGTTTAGTTAGAGAATCTAACTAAACTTCTCTACACATATGCAAAGAATGAAACACTATGAGGACAATGGGCTATATGTGTCTATTTGTACACTTCTTATTAAAATTGATTTGCAATTATTTTTAAATTTAAGAGAACAGATTATTTTTAGAAAAATAACAATTACAAATAAATTAGTAAATCTATGCAACATAAGTTGCAATTAGTGCTCAAAGTACTAATGTTTCCTGTTGATGTTTTGTCATTGAACTTATTTCAATGTTTGATCATATACTTAGAGTTCTGTTTGGACTGGAAATATATATAAATAATAGTAAGTAAATAAATAAGAAAGGATCCAAATTAGTTGTCAAGAAATCCATAGTATCATGATTCTTAAGGTGGAACTGTTTTCATTTTTAATATCAAAATGAATTTAACATGTTCTAACTATAAACAATTATTGTTCCTAGTCTGCCTTCTATTAGATCTATGATAATAGGGATTCTTTCTCTTTATTATATACTAGCTGATAACCCAGTGTTGCTTGGGTATTTATTTATCCCAATCCGTATAGGCAGGAAAAAGAATTAATTATATGTATAGTGTGACCCGCGAGGCCCCTTTCTTTGCTCTCGCTTCACCCTCTTTTTAATCTCACACACAACCTTCAGTATGGGAAGGCAAGAGGCTCACTCACCCTCTCTTGAAAGATGGCCTCCAGGTTTATGTGTCTCTCACCACAACATCGGCTTCCACACCACATGATCTGGCCCAAGCAATCAAGCCACACTGTGCTCTGTGACCTGCTGCAGCCAATCGCTAAGCCTACCTCTGCTTTCTGTTGAGCTCCCTTTGACCTGCCTCGATGAGTGCAAGCTCACACACACACACAACTAGGGGTGGTAGGAGTGTCTTAACCCCCACAATATTTGTTTCCAGAGAATATAATCTGTGTACCAAGTTTGGTTGAAATTGGTTAAGGCATTCCAAAGTTATGCTGGAACATACTGTACATACATACATACATTTAGATATATATATAAATCAACTATATCCTTCAACTAGAGCTTGAACTTCAGTGACTTAATGGATATTGGACATGTGGTTTTCTTTGCAACAATATGGATTGTTATATGCCGTTGCCTTCTTCAAGAATATTTGGGGAATGTCCTATTAGCTAAGAACACTTTGTATTCTCCTGTCCAACTATTAAAGTCCTTAAATTCCTCCTGCCGTGTTTCTGCTACCTTGATCTTTAAACCATTTTAAAATAATTCATTTTTTTTAAAAATGATAAAGTTCTTGCAATAGTGAAACATTTTATTTTTGTCTTGCAAATTATTTATTATCTGACTAGTTATACTGAATATTCCTTATGAATGAATGGTTCCATGATATTTTAGTACATGAGGCAGTAGGAAAGAAGGCTGGTTATGCAAAGACTGGAGAAAATGTTAATATGCATTGGAAACATCAGCTTCCATACTGGAATAAGGGAGTAAAAAATGTCAAGATGGCAATCAAGTGAGTGATCTCAAAGCCCCACCCTTTGTCCATGTACACTGATATTGTCATGTTTACTATCTTGCCTTTTTGATGCATTCACCCACAGATGCCAATGATCTTAACCACTCTTAACCACACTAACATTTTTAGCTGAAACACAGTAAAACCAAGTCTTAGCATCCCATGTTACCTTTTAAAGAAGAAAATATGTTAACTTAAATCTATCAGAAAAACTTTTAATAAGTACTTTCAAATATAATATATGTTTCATAGTGTCCCCTTCGTTAACTATGCAGCCTGTGTTCTATGGACAAACCCCCTACTCTTTTATCCTTCCAGAGACCATTCAAGACTTGGCTTTTCCCACAAATGTGGAGAATGGGAATTGGAATGGGACAAGGTCCAGAAAGTGTTGTTAATAACACCAGGTTTTTATGTTTTTAATTTATTGTTGGTGGTTTTATATTGCTTTATTGCTTGTAAGCTGCCCAAAGTTGGTTTTAAAATGGGTAGCTGTACACATTTTAAATAAATGAAATGTTATTGCACTAGCAGCAGCATGGTTGCATTTGTGCATGTTAACTGATCATTGGAAATCACCAGCTAGCAATATATCTACTTATGGAACTGCTTTTTTGGTTGAAAAACAATTTGTTCCCTTGTAGCAATTTATTTGGAAAGAGAAAACTTTGTGTCATTCTTCCCATTGATTTTAAAATGCAAGGTATGGCAATTACAAAAAATAAACCAGCATTTTGTACATTTCTACATTTCCTACCCATAATCAGTTCAGTTTGTAATAAAGAAGAAGAAATCTATTCAAATCAGTATTTTTATTAGATTCACAAGACTTACTTTTTTATGATGTTCCAGAACTTCACGTACATTCTTGGCACAAAAACCTGTGACTGTAATGGAAACTGAGAAGTCTTTCAAATATTGTGTCTGTTGGCAAAGTGCAACCAATTACGCTAATGTACAAATTCTGAAAACAAGCTTCTCTTGAAGGGGACAGTGAAGGGGACATTAACAACAGGGTGCTTTCAAGGTGCCACAACATGTTTTTTCAGTTCTGTTTCAATTCCCCAGGCTTATAATCAGTTGAAAATGAGGAATAATAAATATGAATGGTGCTATTTAAAACAAACTAGTATTAATCTTATCTTTAAAAAAAAATCTCTTTTTAAAAGGCAAGATGTGTTGTTCTATAAATGTGTTATTGATTTTTATATAACAAGAATATTATGATCCCTAAATGAAACCAAAATAAACCTTATGAGGGTTTTTTTCCTGCAATGATAAGTGCATACACCCATTTGGTTGCTCCAACTTCAGAGTTCAAGCAAGACTTGACTCTTAAAACCTTATCCAGATGATCAGATTTCCTTGTCTCAGAAAGTTTTGGAAGGCAAAAGTGGAAAACATTGCCCTGTTTTAGCTCCCTGGGGACATGTTTTTATGCTTCACTTCTGAAGTAAACTTTTCCATATTCTGGAAGCATTGCTAGTGTTTGAAGAAAATACTTGATGTAGGTTAACCTACAGTTTTAATGGTTAGTATGCAGAATCAGGAACATCTCTGCAAATGAATCAATGTTTCCCATACTCTGTACTATCTTTCCTATGAATGCTGTTTATTTATTTATTTATTTTAAACTTACGAACAGCTCAATGTGTACAATACTTTTCTTATAATCGGAATCTGGTTGGTTCAAAACCCAGTAGAATTTTTCATTACTTTTTCCAGACATCTAATACAGAAAGATACCTATGAACAACTATAGATTATTCAGACTATTTGAAAGCTAAGGATGAATGACTGAAAAAAACAAAACAATGTGGAAATGATAAAAACAAAAAATATATAATTTTTTAAATACCAAATAAATGGTCTCTTCTGCTGTCCTCAATTTTAAATGTATTAAATATTTTCAGCTTCTGTACATTAGAAGGCAATGTTTACAGAAGATCACAATGCATTGGGAGGGCAAGGCTTGTTTTACTATGGTTTGTATAGTAAACTACAAATTTATGACTAATGACCAGCTACATTCACGAAACATGCTAATGCATGTAATGCCATTAAGCATTACTCGTTACATAATATGTTAAGCCACAAACAAGCAAACTAAGGTTCGGGCCTTCTCTATGGCAGCACCCTCCCTGTGGAATGAACTCCCTCCGGAGATCCGTATGATTACGGATCTCCGGTGTTT
>JAEANM010024749.1:0-11091 GCA_017656035.1 Myanophis thanlyinensis | reverse complement strand
GGGTGCAGCCACAGAGAAGGCTCGTACCCTCGGGGCTGTCAGACGGCACTGTCCCGACAGTGGAACCCCGAGGAGGCCCACCCTGTGGGAACGCACCGGTCGGCTGGAGGCTAACAGTGGCAACAGGTGGTCCCGTAAGTACCCGGGTCCCAGAAAAGAAACCATACCAAAAATACCTTTAAACAAATCTGCTTAAAATGACACTGTGATTTTATATTGCAGAAGTTAAGTGTAATTCCTAAGTAGAAAAGCACTATAATAAAGTGATTTTTAATTCACTCACAATCATATAATTAAATTATGCATTTAAAATATTATGTTTATAGCACTTAATATACTTAAAGCAGTTAGTTATCTAAGTTACGTTTTACAATGCTGTAATGTAAGCCAATAATTTGGCTGCTGGCTAGCTTATCTAACTAGTTAAGTACATGGCTAAAGTAAAACCTGTAATGGAAACAATCATAAGGTTTAGGTATTCAATTTTAAAAATGGGTGGTATTTTGTAAAAAAGGGAATGAAAGTTACAAAGACAATGCTTTTAGATATCTTGGTAATTGTGTTATGTTGTTTCTCACTGGCTTCAACATATTTTAAATACTGAACAGGCAAATAAAATATGCAAACTACTGTCAGAAATAATAATGATATTTAGACATTAACATAGCTTTAGGTAAATTAGAAAAGCAAAGTAAATGTGAATACTGACAACTGGGGAAGCATTCATAAAAGTATTATCATTAGTACATGTGGAACTAAATACTTTCTCTTCAGCCATTTCGGGAAATATATCTGGCATTGCTAGCAGTTCCATGTAAATGTCAAGAAATATATTATTTTCTGCCAGTCACTCATGCAAGCAGATCAAAGTCAACAACGAGGCAACATAGAATTGCAGACCACACAAAAGCCACAAAATGGCTTTTGCAATTGCTTGGATTGGGTAAAAGTGCACATAACTCTTCCTATGTGCAAAATTTGAGGAATTAACAAAGGTGGGAAAGATTCCAAACCTTGATTTGTTAATCTTCTGAAACTTAGAACAATCATTTAGTAATTGAGAGATCTTCTAGAACTTATGAAATTATTTACTTAATAATAGCAATAACAAAAGTTGCCCTTACTAATATCTTCATCCTCTTGGGAGGAATCCTTTACCGCCATATAAACCATCTTCTCTCGCTGGACTCTGCCAACACCGCCTTGCTCTAGGACTCCAGCTACAGAGTGTCCGTTATGAAAGTCACTCTCCGTTACAATCTCGGTTCCCCCTTGAATAGAAAAAATAATATTCACCTGGTGGAATTTGAACAAGAACAGTAAAAGTTGGGCTGTTTTTCTTCTGTGTTTGGGGGCATAATACACAAGTCAACACATTTTCAGGGAAAACATAGAATACAACAGGATGATCTTAATCTTTAAGCAGTATATGACAAATTTAAACAGAGGGCAGGAAGGAAAAATAGAGATAGCTGTCCAAGGCTTGGGAAGACTGTAAGCGTCCAGAAGAAGATGGATGGGAGAGAATAGGTCATTTCATGTCGTTTGAAATCTATGGGCCAGCTTTTAGCTTGAATTAGCCTCTGCTTCCTTTAAACTGGCTTGATGGAAACTTTAATTAAACTGGAATCATTACAAAGAACGTTCTGGTTTATGAAAACTGGCAAACAGATTTTATTTAATATTTATGGACGGATTCGTGACCCTAAGTTTAAGATACATACCTATTTCAACATCGTCCTCCGCTTCGGCTTTAAATATGTAAACTTTAATAACTTCAGAGCCAAACCCATCATCTTTAGAGACGTCACCATGTGAAACCTCTGTGCTGATTTTTAGAGGGGTATTTCCAATGTGGTCTAATTTTTCTCCAACATCATCCACTGAAAAATAAAATAATTAAGAACTGAAGTTAAGTTTGAAGCAGAACGTGAAGCAAAACAATGCCTTCTGAGAATCTTAACTCGTTTATTCAAATAACAACCCGGCTGCATTAGATGCTGGCATGCACACCAATCACTCTGCGCTTGTTTAATTCCTGAAGATTGTGCGTGGTGTAAATATATCCACTGTAACTTGGTAATTTATTATTTTAGTAAATCAAAACAATTAATTTCACCACCAGAAAGAATCAGTAAGTGCGCTGTAGAAATATATCATTAATTTCATAATGTCTAATTAAGTAATTAAATAAGGCATGGGTGTTTTGCATTTAATTGGTCTATTTTGCATTTTAGAATATATAAGGGAGGGATAGCCATGGTATCATTTTTGTGTTTTATTTTAAAAAGGAAAATCATCTTGGTTTGATTTTTGAAAGACCTTCAACATTTCATATAAAGTGTTAGTTAGCATTTATTCACACAGGCATTGCTTCCTTTCCATAAGAAGGAACTCTACAAGATGGAATTAGGACTTATGCAGATTAGTGAAACTGTGAATGAATTGATGGCAGGTCTATTTTCATTGGGAGTGGGGGTGTTTGTCAGAAAGCAATAAATTACCCAATATCTTCCACATTTCTTCCTTGCATGAAAATCCTTCCCTGCCCCTTAATCAGAATTAGGTTTATACCGCACTCATTTTAATTTATTGGACAGGGTTCTTTCTCAGTCAAAGCATGTTCATCAATTCCCAATAGGATCTCTGGTTTCCAAACGATCCAGAAATAAAAGTGAAGGTATTGAAGTAAATTTTTGGGAGAGGGAGAATATGTTCATATGGGAGAAAGGAAGCATGCTTTAAGCCTACTCTTTACTCTTTGACTATTTTAGACTCTTCTATGGTCATAGTCAAGAGTTAGGGTTTCCTTTTAGCACTATTAACAATACTACACAAGACCCATGTGATTTATTGTAAACAAATTTAATATACAGGCAATTTTCTTTGCTAGAGGAAAGAAATCGTTTTAAGGTTGCGCCTCCATGAAACAGTTAGCTGGATGCTGAGCTCTTTTATAAGACGTTAGTTTTTCCAGGGAAATAAGCAAAGATCAAATGTAATTTCTTGCTTTTATACAAATTTCACGACTATAACAGTGCATGTTTGCTTTATATGTGCCCATACTGCCTGTGCTAGATGTCATTTGATGATACCTGCTAAAACTGCTGCAGTTTTGGGTGTCACTGATGAACTTGTATTTCAGAAGACTGTGAACTGGTCAGAACAATGCTGGAGCTACTGAAAACAGAACTAAATAGAAATAAAAAAGCTAATCACTTAACTTTTTAAAAAAAGTTATCAGTAACGCTACTGTTAACCATTGCAAAATTAAACTTATATGACTGAATTCAGTATTGCTTGTTTTTCTTAACAAATTTAAGAAAAACTAAAGCTAGTAAAATTCAAGTCATTTGGTCCAACCTCCATAACTGAATTTGCAAAAAGCTACTTCACAGAGGCCAACAAATCTATCTTCCTTCCTTCCTTCCTTCCCATCCATCTCTCTCTCTCTCTCTCTCTCTGTCACAAAGACATCACAAAGTTTCAAGCAGTTCTTTGTAAACTGTCCATCCAAAATATTTAAGAATGGATTGTTACAAAGCACTCTTTTTATGGAGTAATTTCTTGCCTTTGAAATGTTACATTTTTATTTATTTTTCTTTAAAAGTAAGAGTTCAGAAAAACATTTGGAAAGTTGCAACAAATCTATGCTAGATAGGAATGTGCAAATGCTCCTGACCTAATAAAAAGAATTCCAGACCAAACTGTGAAGTATTTACAAGATTCATGAAGAAAAATTATTAGTAAAAAAAATGAGAAGGGAACATAGTATACATAAAGCTATGAAGGTAATGGAAGTGATGTATGGTGATAGTTTCCTTCTTTCAAGGTTTATGACTGCTTTTCCTATATATCCTCTTTGAATAACAGTAAACCAATTGTGCAAATTCATAGTCACTGCTTTAATTCCATTCATAAAAATAATAGAAAACAAGGTTTTTAAGATTTGTAAGATATGCCAATGATTGTAAAAGACTAAAATAAAAGTCCTCAGAATCTTTTATTTACCAAATTAATTAAACTGAGAAGAATGGAAAAAATTAACACTGCAATTCCATTTAAATTCCCACTTACTATTATCCTGACCACTCAAGTTCCACATATTAATTATAAATCCTACCTTCAAATTCTGGCTTATTAGAAAGAATAATCCTTATGTTAATAAAGGCTGTAATGATTCCCAACCAAAATAAAAACTGCAGCTATGACATACAAAGAAAATCTTAGTTCCTAAAGCAATTTTTCCAAAGCTTATCGGTAAGATGTAATTAATGCCATGCCTAAAAGGCACCAGCAGAAATATTGCAATGGTTAATGTAACACTTCAGGTTTTCAAGTGTGCCTTGCACTAAACAATATTTGCTAAATAAAATTCTTTAATACTGTAAGTTCTCAATACAGCAGGAACATAATGCTAAGGCAATTTATCAAAATGCAATGATTTCAATTTGAATTTGTGCCCTTTTTTTCTAATAACTACAGTTAAAACATGGAAGGAAATATACTTTCTAGATTTATTCTATCTGATCACTGCTGAAAGTTTACTTTTTATAAATTATGCATATAAAATCACAGGGACACACGGAAATGTTGAAAAAAAATTGGAATAGTACTGGGGGAGAAGGTGCAAATAAAAATGGCCATAAATCATTAGAAACATATTGCACGTGTCAATAATGCTTTAATATATGAACAATGTAATGTACTGTAATCTTTAATCTCTAAGGTGATGCTATCTGTTAAACGTAAGTTAACTACGTATTTTATTTTTATTTACTTCTTATTAACATTATGCACCATTTATTCAAGGGATACCAGAATTAAATACATACAAGACAGACTGCAGGACCCACAACTCATACATCAATGCATTTTCCCCACCTTGATTTAACAACTTTCTGTTAAAGAAAACACAAAAGGCGATTTACAGACTTCAAAGTAAGAATTGTAAACCTATAGGACAAGTTAAAAAAAAATGTTTCACGCCACATTCATTCTTAACCGAATTATAATTCCAGAATATTATTTTTTGACCATGTATAAACTTGAAGATTTAAAAAAAAAAAATTAAATTATTTCCTTTAATTATTTAATTATTTCCTTTAATTATTAATGTTCTATTATTATTTTAACCCAGGCAATCGTAAGGAATAAATTTCTGCAGAAATACTAAGGAATATCCATTGACAAAGAAAAATTAATTATAAGGAAGTCTTAACCACCTCTAACTTACCTTTCTCAGCCGTTTCCAGGTATGAGATGTTCAGATTCACTGTGGATTGCCAGCTCCCAATTCATGTGGTGTCTCAGCATGCACTATGCTGGTGATATCACACCCACCATAAAACCATGAGATACATGCCAAAATTTACAGCTGTGCAATTTTATTTTTTTATGAAAAAAAAAATCTGACTTTCCTAATTGCTTTCTCAGAAGGGAACAGAATAGGATTGTACTTATAGCTGTAGCAGACTATGCAATGCTGTATTGCAGGGGTGAATAACTTTTGGCCAACATGTCCAATGTAGTGCAACCGCTCATTTTAGGGCCCATTTCTGAGCTGCAGTGATAGAGTGGGCCGTAAAGCCGCATTGCTTACTCTTGTGCCTTGGACTGGTAGCCAAATACTCCACCACCTTCCCCAAACTGTGCTACTGACATGATTGAAGGCAGTGGGGTCCAATTGGGTGCAGGCAAGACCAGCCAGAGAGGGAGGGAGGGAGGGAGGGGAAATGGCTCGTTGCCGAGAAAAAGTTGCCCACCCCTGCTATACTGTACTGTAACAGATTCTTAAAAGGAGGTGGCAGTGGAATATTACCTTATCCCTAAAGGACAGCTCCAGGGTGGCTCTGTGGTGGGTATAGGATCACCAGCATGTGCATGCAGTATCATCCTATGGCTCAAAAGCTAGCAATCCATTGTGGGTGTCTGAACATCACAAACCTGAAAAACAAAAATAAAGGAGGGCGTTTTATGCTTTGTGTCTCTTTTTTCCTCTCCCACACTAAATCTCTATTTTTCCTGAATCCTTGCCATTGGTCACTATAAATCCTAGATCATAAAACTGTGAAACTGCAGAGCTATAAGGGATTCCCAGGTTCATTTAGCCCAACCCCTTTAGTAAACAGTTTTTAAAAATGTAGTCTTTTAAACATGGACCTTTCTTTTCAAATACATTGATTTTATTTATTTACTTCAAAAGCGACCAGATTAGTCATGATGCAACTGTACAACGCTTTCACTCTTTCATGGGAATGAAGAATATTATGTCCTTACCATGAACTCTCTTTACTGAAGTGAAAAGCGAATCTTCATCAGTATGACAAATTTACTATTTACAGCACTTCACTTTTGGGAGAAAAGTAATTTCTATTTAATATGTTAAATAGTTTTTTCTATAAAGTACGAAACAATTAAACATGCAGGGTTGGTAGGACTGCCCAAGCAGAATGGAATATTTTGCTGGAATAGCTCTCAAATTAGTCACAATTTTCATTCTTTAATATAGAAATAATTTTGTTTGTATTTAACCCTAAAACAGTTAAACAAAAATATGGAAATAATTTCTGTGTTGATTTCAATCAATGTAAAGAGATTTGATGGCTCTTTTTTCGTCTGGCCTCCATGACATTCTTCTTCCCTTTTTAGCATGAAAAATATTTAGCTTTTAATGTCAACCACAGTTACTTTTGTAGCCCACTTTCAACTATAGTTTTTGTTGTTGTAATACTACAAGCTTAAGATACTTGTAAACTATAGTTAAGGATTGGAAAAAAGAAATTCAAGAGGAAACTGATACAAGCAATCAGTCCAAGGATGAGTTACACCCATTATTCTCAGTTGAGACAATATATGCAAGCTTATAATTGTTTTAAGCCTAAAACACTTCCAATTTCCTCTTCATTTGTTTCACCAGCTAGTTTCTGTTAACTCATTTACAACGTCTTCCTTGATACGAAACAACCAACCAACCAACCACAGTACTTCTACGCAATTACATCTCTCATTGTTAAGTCACTTCTAGTCTGAGTAGATAATTTTATATATACCTTTACTTCACTTACAAGATATCATTAAATAGTCTTCAGATGTGCTCTTGCTGTCATCATCATCATCCTCAGTCTTGATGGTAACTGTGGATCCAGGAACAGTGCCAGCTGCTTGAATCACAGTTTCGGTATCTGAATTCGTCACAAGAACCTCTTCCGATACCATTGTAGGGGAATCAGGCCCCGATACCGAATCTTGTACCACGTGTTCCAAGTGTCCATCGGGACCCGTAACAAGATCAGCCACGAAAACTTGATCAGGCACTCTAACAGTTTCAGTGATTAAATCGGAAGTTAAAACGTGATCACTGGTATCTAATGCTTCTTCGATAGCAACATCTGCTTCCAGGACAGATTCGGGTACTATCACACCTTCTGTCACAACGTCAGTTTCAGTTATGATATCAGGCCCTTGGACAACTTCAGCTGCCAAGCCATGATCAAGGGTGATCCCATCATCTGTGACAACGTCTGAAACCAGTACAGCTTCAGGGACTGACACCACAATGTGATCGCCATCAATATGAGCGGTACCAGCCATTCCAGCCACTACGGGACAATAATGTGCGAGGAAGCATATTAATACTTGTTTTCAGATTGAATCATTACATATTCCTAAAGAACTTAATGATTGCTGTACATGCATCCAAATTACTCCCTAGCTTTGCAGGGTGGTTTATTATCAACTTTTAAAAGACGTACTAACAGAATTCTGCAGCTGGCTGCACACATTACAATAATGGTTGGGACGCAATGAGTCTAGTAGGAAATAGCAATAGCAAAAGCACTTAGATTTATATATCACTTCATAATGCTTTACAGCCCCATCAGCATATTGCCCTCAACTATTTGGGTCTTCATTTTACTCATCTCAGAAGGCTGAGTCAACCTTGAGCCTGGTGGGATTTGAACTGCCAAACTTCAGGCAGCCGACAGTCAGCAGAAGCAGCCTGCAGTACTGCACTCTGACCACTGCACCACTGAGGCTCAATCAGAAATACCAGGTGTGCAGGCTAGACTGAGCATTTTAAATATTTATGTTAGCTACTTCTAGTGCCAAGTGTATTCCAATTGACCTGATTTCAGAAATTTAATACACAATGGTATTTATTTAAAATATTTGGTCATTTTATTGTCAAACTCAGAGGAATTATTTCTTTAGTGGGCATTGTACACCCACCCCACCCAAACGTGATTTTCTTTGTAACTGACTGAAGCATGCAGCTAACCAAAGTGCAGCATTGGAAAGGCAGCAGGAAGTCAGCTTGTCCAAAGATAAACCAAATTCATGCTCCCCATACCAATTTTGGAATCCATGCTGCAGATTGTTCATTTATAAATACAATGCATCGGATAAGCAAATACTTTATCTAACAGTAACGCTGTGTGAATATAGTATGGTGTTTACCAAAATCCTGCATAATCATAGTGTGAGGCATTTTGGATTCCTGGGTCTGCAAACCAAGACTTCCACCACCTGGATCCATAATCATTGAGACTCATTCACAAACTGAAAAGGGAATTATATAGAAATTATTATTTGTACTAATACCACATGAAATGTCTTTATTAAATTGTCTTGTTCTCTACCAATGTAACTGTAAACACACTGCAGGAACGTTATGTTCCCCATAGTTACCAAAAGTATAAATCAGAAGTGGAAATTAGCAGAACAATTAAAGGATGTGACAGTAGATCTGGCTACTATTTAAATTAACTTATTTGCAAATTAGGCAATTAATTTATTCAAGTCATGTACTAATATGCTAGAAAATGATTTATAATTAAATCCTAAAAATAAAGGGGCTTACTTCCAGTTAAGCGAACATAAGATTGAAGCCTAAAGCAACTGACATTTCTATATGTTAAAAGATTTTTATATAATAACTGTTATTCAGATTAAAAGTTTAACCCAAAATGCTGGGTTTGTTTTTTTCAGAACAGCCAAAAGCTTATTCTTTATTACTGAGGCATACTGGTATATATAGGAATTTATTTCCTGGATCTCATGAATATTTGTCGGTGCCAAAGTTGATCTATATGTCTAGGTAAATAGAGTGGTACTACATAACACACAATTCATTAACACATCATTCAGAGATACTTCCTTTCCTAAACAGAGTGACTGCTGTTGGTAAAAAGGCAGGATCAACTTCCAACTGGCTTCCCCACTGACTTCCCTTCTAGGAAGCTAACAGGAAATGTTGGTAGTGATGACCACAGCTAACCGCAACAAGCATAGTGACATGGCAGCATTGAAGTGGCCACAACTTTTGGCAATTTTTAATTCCACAGGAGTCATAGTTCCTGAATTTGGACGCACTCTGTAAATTAGCCCATTTGAGGCACGTTGGTTCAAAAATGGGTGCTCTATGATGCACCATTTCACCCAATTTAAATTACAAAGAGATATGAGAATTTTCACAGTATATAGATACATAAAGACAAGTCATATAATTAAAATTCTTAAGATAAAGTTTGCAATGTTCATATTTATAGTTCTGATCACCAAAACTCTGTTAATATATAGCAGCATGCTTGAATGAAGCCGATTTCTAAGAAACAATCTTGAAGAAAAGGTGCAGCACACATCTCGTGACAATCAATTCAAGCTTTTATCTTTATTGATTTGTATTTGCCTTTATTATTTTTACAATAATACAGTAACTCAAGGCAGTGAATATATCCGACACACCTTCCTCCTCTTATTTTACCCACAATAACAACTCTTGTGAGGTGATTTGGGCTGGGAGAGTTTCTGGCCCAAGGCCACCCAAGTTGGCTTTTACGGCTAAGAAGGGACTAGAACTCACGGTCTCCCAGTTTTTAGTCTGGTGCCTTAACCATTAGACCAAATCTTATGAGAGATGTAAAACTTAGTTATACATACTTTAAGCTGTAACATATAATAAATTTGCTTATATTCTATCTTGCTGTACATACGAAGTTCCTCCCAAATCTTCCAATGCATGTTTACGGTTAAATGCAAAACTGTGGACTGTTAGTTCTGTTACTCTAAGATAACACAGCAGAGTACCACAGCACTGCACCAAGAGGAGTGAGATTTCGGAGGACTGGCTTGTTTATCAGATCAAAGCAAGAATTCTTGAAATGTTTTCTTTGGAACACAAGTGCAGGGAGACTTGTTTCACTCTAGATCTTGACTGAATGTGCATAAAAATCTAATTAGGAATATACATTTGCAAGTGATGTTCACAGCCAAAATAGACGAAATTTCTCTGTACATCAAGATATTAAAATTCTGTAATGGGGCATAATTAACTGAAAGGAGGGACAAGTTTCTATAAAGTGCCTAATTGGGTGAGACAGCATCCCCACAGTTAAGAGTGCTGAACTTTCAAAAGGACTGTTGCATCTTTGACTATTTTCTGATGTCTTCTCATTGCAATTTTTTTTAAAATGGGGGTAACTAGGTAAGGCTGCCACCAATTGGCTACTAAGTTGGGTCTGGTCAACATGGAATTGCCACTCAGGACGTCTTTGCCCACTCCTGATTAACAGCTCTGCACCCTAAACAATTGCTCCATTTTTTAAATGAAGTGTAAATAGTCCAAAAAACTTGAAAAATAAATGAAACAATTTAGCCCAAGCTAACCCTGCCTGTCAATTACACTCCTTGTGTAATTGACTTGATGTGTCCATTATAGATTTATTCCCTCTCTCTTTTCTTTTTTGTTTGTGTCATATATATGGGAATATACATAATTTTGTATTTATGTATTTATTTTGTCATGTTTATGTAATGTATCTTGGAGGTATATTGACTCTCTTGAGAACTGTATGCAACGAAATTTCATTTTAATGTATGCCGATCAGTGTACATTCAAAGTGACAATAAAGTTATTAGTCTATTCTATTCTATTCTTTTTTCTCCTTTGAAAAAAACGTTTCACTTCTCATCCGAGAAGTTTCTAACTGAAGAATTAGAATTAGAACTGAAGAAACTTCTCGGGTAAGAAGTGAAACATCTTCAAAGAAAAACCAGAAAGTCCACAGTTACCTCTTTGGGGGGGGGGGG
>JAEANM010024748.1:0-11091 GCA_017656035.1 Myanophis thanlyinensis | reverse complement strand
TATTTAGGTTGCCTTGTCCAGGGATTCTGGGATTTGAAGTCCACAAGTCATAAAAGAGCCACAATTGCCCACCCCTGTTATAGAGAGTTCAAATTGTGTGTTATAAACTGAAATTTAAAAAAAAAAACTGTAATTGTAAGCTAAGAACTTGGTGGATTTAACAGATCATAAAGATATCTATTATTATAGTCTTCGATTGAGAAAACCCAAACTTTAGGTGCAGTATGAAATAAACACAGTTTGATTTCAATATGTGGCAGATTTATTTAGGTTACCAAAGGCACGATGCCCAGTATGTAAAATACATCTTGGCTGGTCAATGCACTACATGCCACAGAAAGTAGTTATAAACCCAAAATTGGTTTCTTCTTTTGCGCCATATGGTTAATATTTCCTTGGTCATCTTATGAATAAATTATTTCTAATTCATCCTGACTATTAGGTAGGACAGGGGTTAGGTCTGTGTGACAAAACCCAAAGGAAGTTCGTTTCTAGGGCAATTTCGTAAAAACATTCATGAGTTGAGGAAGATGGCTTCGATAGCATTTACATGTCCCATTGGTGAACTATATCTCTCTAATCTGGTCCAATCATCAGGAGAAGACCTGTGCACGATCTATTTCCTTATGAGATTGATGGGCTGAAAATACTGGTGGCATTTTATAAACAAACTAAGCAATTTGATTCCAGCATCCATTCAAACTCTCATTCAGTTTGTTTTGTTTTATGGGTGCTAAAAGGTTAGCTTTTTAATAATAATTTAAAATTGAATGATGGGCCTTTTGCAATACTGTTTGCTTTGTCCTGTTGTATTCCTCCCAAATAAAGGGACTGAGAAATATTATCAGATAAATGATATCTAACTTAGTGTATTCTCATTATTTTCTGTAGATAGCAATGACAATTTCAAAGTTTTTTTTCTCTTATTTGTGTTTCTTA
This sequence comes from Myanophis thanlyinensis, assembly GCA_017656035.1. Lineage (NCBI taxonomy): Eukaryota > Metazoa > Chordata > Lepidosauria > Squamata > Homalopsidae > Myanophis > Myanophis thanlyinensis. Next base: position 10,152 of record JAEANM010024748.1, on the reverse strand, counting down.
TAGGTATTCTTTTGTTATAATCTTTTAATTTAGAAGGAATTTTGAAATAGGTAAGACTCAAAAATTATGCCACTGCAGTTTTGCAAAGCATGTTATAACTGCTTAGATAAAGCAACTATGATTTGATCCTGGTATTAGTTGCTTAGTAATAATTACCTCCCTTCAGGTCATTTCTCACAGTGATACATGGGTGTTTTTCAACAGGTGGATAGGATTATAATATGAATGTTTTCCATGAGCACCATCAGTGGTCCTTAGGCAAAGAAAAATGCAGATATAGAAAGTTCTCAAGTTTTCTTAGGTCGACCTAATCAAAGCATTCATGCATCAATTATATGTTTCCTGTTTTGTTTTAGTTCAGTTTTTACTCCGCCATTCTTCCATGAGGTAAAGGTAGTTTACCAGGGAATCTCCTTTCATTTTATTATCTACAACAACATTTATATGAGGTAGGTTTCACTGAGAGAGAGAGAGACTAGTCCAATGAACTTTCAAAAGTGTGGATCCCGCCACCACTAATCTTGTACTATATCTTATGCTCAGGAGTTGCTCGATGAAAGTGTAATTCAAGTATATAAATCTACTGAACCAGATTTTAACACATGAGGAAGGAACTAAAATAACATTGCAGCTGATGCTGAAACCATATTCTTGTAAATCTAAACAAAGAACTTTGAAGATGCTGGCTCAGTTTACCCATTTATAAAAAAGAAAATGTGGGTTTCATCTTAATTGCATGCCCTAAATTTATAAATATATATTAAGGCACTTGATTCATGGTTAATGGTCAGCATGAATCTTTTGATACCATCTTGATTACTGGTAATCTGTTAGGAATATCTATATTAACATTTGTTAAGTTTTTTCTACTGAAGATGGAAAACAGTTTGTTGAATCTCTTTAAAGACTTAAAACCCAATTTTCATGTGGCTATTATAAAACATGAAAGAATTATGTAACAGCAATTTAATTTTCTGATGCATTGTGGAATTTTAATTTGCTGTTAGAACAATTATATTCATTTGTTGCATCTTCATTTTTAATTTGAAACTTCTTTTTTATACTGTTTTTATGAATTGGTTTTTAATCAGTAATTTAAAACCATAGTGTATAAAGTCTATCCTAACTGAAATATTGCTTATATTTGCAGTAATTCAGAAAGCACTTATTATAAATTAGTAAGAAGTTAGAAGAACTTGTATTTTCTTGTTTCATTTATTGTGAAACATGTTTTCTTGATTTTAATGGACCTGCTCCCATAAATTGATGCTTAAATAGAGACAATATTTAAAATATTTAAGACCAAGTGCTTTACTCCATGGAATTAACCAGAGAGAGAGATAGCAAGAGAGGGGGGGAGGAGATATCATGGATCACAAATTCAAACAAGTAATTTGATGACATCACAATACTTAGCATCACAAAATCACATAGATTTATATACCATTTCATAGTGGTTTACAGCACTCTGCAAGCAGTTTACAGAGTCAGCATATTGTCCCAAAAATCTGGGTCCTTATTTTATCAATCTCGGAAGGATAGAAGGCTGAAGTCACAATAATAGTGTGATGGCTTAATTCTTACAAAGCTGGTGCCACTGCCACACAGCAATACCTGTGTTAAACTAACAGTAGTGTTAAAGCAACAAGTTAGTTATTTAATGACATGCTAATTCATTTATTGACTCACATCCATGGTATACAATATATTAATGACAATAAATATACAGTAATTTTAGAGATATATCATTTAATAATCAGGATCAATTTATGAGCATGCAGGTTAATCAGCTTATTACACTACAAACATGCATTTAGCATAGAACTTCACTAATGCAATTTAATATTGGTTAATATTTGTAAGGCAGTGTTTGCATTTCATCTGTTCAACTGATTTGAAATAAACATGGAACAAATCAGTAACAAGAGGTTAACATAAGTAATGTTAAAACTTCATGAAGTGCTTTGTGGCATAACGTTTAGAATGTGCTTCCTGTATGTATTTTAAACCGTGTTTTTTCTTATATGTGTTAGTATAGATCAGGGGTGACAAACTCATTCAATGAGGGCTGCATCAGGGTTGTATTTGAACTTGGGGGCATGGCCAGCTCGATGTCACTCCGATCAGGGGCCTGTGGTGGCCCTAGCGTCTGACAGCAAAAACAGGCTTCCGAGCTCCATTGGCTGCCACTGCCTTCTGCAACCCTCCACCAGTGAAAAACTCTACACAGCTCTACACAGGTAGAGTTTTCTGTGTCTCTTTTCTGCCAACTTGTGCTCAGCAAAGTTTTGGAGCTCTGAGTGATCCAATCAACATTTTTCAGAGAATGTCCTTTCTTTGACACATTTGGATTTCATCCACTATGAGCGTAGACATTTCAGTAGTAAAAGAAATAAGTGAGATATGATTGTTCTTGTGTATATTATTCTGAACAGCCCAATATATAAGGGCTGGGCAATATATAAGTGCTGTGGGGAAAACAATGCACAAATTTAAGCAATGAAATTTCCTTGTTATTATTCATCTTTTCTCACAGTAATGAAGTTTCTTGCCCATTGGATAAACCTACAAAATACTTGAGTATTTCTTACAAATGTCAAAGTGGACCTGAAAACAGGTTGAACTTCTAGTGCAAGTCTGCACATTCAGTGAGACATGAAACTATAACCTTGACAATTTCACTACCAATAAAACTTGATCATTTTAATCCATCTTTTTTTTTTAAAAAAACCTTCAGAATCCATGTATGCTTCTCAACAAGCATTCAAAAGTTTTGCCAATCAGACTTTGATCAAACGATCAGCCTTGTTTTTCTTTTCATTCTGATATTAGAAATGTTTTCTAATCATTTATACATGCAAGTGAAAACAATTGGCATTGGCGAAAATGGTCCACAAACATTTATATTTGCCCAACCTTCTGAGTTGAATTTCAGAACAGAAAGGAATTGTCTTTGACAAAAGAAAACAGAACTAAGCAATGTTTTGAGGGTAACAAAAGCTACACTTGTTATCTTGCTGCTATAGAAATCAGCTCTAGATGTTCTTCCTTGGAATTAAACTCCCTTCTAAGTTTACACAATAAATGATGTCCGACGTTATTAAATATGAAAAGGCAACAGTACTGACAACTTTAATTTGTCCCCAATCTGATCCTCCCCATCTCTACCAATTGTAAGTTTTCAAATTATTAGAAAGTATGGATTGTAGGAGAAGAGATGTATGGCAGCCAAAAATAAGGTGTCTGGTAGCACCTTTTCAAATTTAATTGAAAGCTATAAACATTAATTAACTGTAGTTGTATTTCACAAAAGCGATGCCTTTTAATTAAATGTGTAACTCTGAAAAGGTGCCACCAAACGCCTTTGATATTTAGAAAGTATGGAGGGTGCCAAATTGAAAAAGACTGTTGTATTTCAGCAACTTACGGTTCAAAGAATAATAACAGCACATTTTAAACAGTTTTGCATGTCCAGATATGCATATGAAATTCATATCCCAACATAATCCTCAATCTAAAATGTAATTCACCCCTGGTGTGTAGGTACTATTATTTCAGTGGGACATAGGAAGGTATGTTTAGAGGTGAGAGATGCCATCTGTTCTAATCTTTAATTGCTGGTTAATTTTGACTAGGTTGAGCCATATCTATAATTGCATGAGAGAGTTCTTGTTTCCTTGAGTGAAGGATATATTTAAAGAAGGCAGTCATATTGCTTTTACTGAAAACACTATCCCTAAACCTGGAACATCTTTATAATTATAAGCCAGTTTTCCAATCTTTCGTTCTTAGTGAAGGTGATAGTCTTAAATTACAAGGTATATCTGGATAAAACATCCCACCTACTTCAAGTGGAGTGCCATCTAGTATATGATACTGAGAATGCTTTGTTCACTTTGATGAATAACTGCACAAAAAGCTAGATTCAAGGAATATGACACTGCTAGTTCTATTACCAATCTTCAGTAGCATTGGCCATGGTATTCTTCTGGATCATGGTAGAGACACTGTTTCAGCTGCCTTCCTGTTTGGATGTACCTAGAAGGGGGTGCTACCCAGCTGTTTGACCCCTGGGTCATATGAGATTATTTATGTGCCCTACATTGTTTTACATTTTCATGAAATTGATGGAATAATCTTACTAGGGATGACGATAGCAGTCTTCCAATATCCAGCAGGCTGCCACCAAAAAGAGGGAGTCAACCTACTCTACAAAGCACATTGAAGGCCGGACAAGAAACAATGGGTGGAAAGAGGGAGAGCCAACCTAAAACCTAGAAATAAGGAGGAATTTCCTGACAGTGAGAACAATCAGTGGAACAGCTTGTCTCCAGAAGTCGTGGGTGTTCCAATCCTGGAAGTTTTTACAAAGAGATTAGACAGCCATTTGTCTGAAATGGTATAACATCTCCTGCTTGAGCTGGGGGTTGGATTAGAAGGCCAATGTCCCAACTCTATTCCTTCTACTTCTTATCCTAATTCTGAACCTTTCAGGGTAAGCGCAATTATCAAGCTGGTAAAATCCAGTTCTTTTGTTCCCCTGTGAAAGGTGGACTTTGAATGGCTATAGCAAAGAATATAGTCATACAGCTGCAGATAATATGCCAACTACGGTAATTCTTGAATCATTCAGGCTTTTAGCCATGCTTGAATTTCAACCTATTATGATAAATGCAAGGTGCTTTCTCAGGGATTGCCTCTGCAAACGGCTAGGCTGCTGACTGGCCCAAGGAATACTGCAAACAGAGGAAATGAAAGGCCCTCTCAAAATGCAAGTTGCCCCCTGGGAATAATTTAATGAGCTGTTGTTGACCTTTTAAGACCTGTGCTGCTTAGGCCAAGACTATCTGGAGGGCCACCTCTCTCTCATAAATACTGGACATCTGCTAATTACTACCGACTCATAGTTGCCGCCTGGGTCCCCACAGTCTCATTTTGCATCCTTTACAATCCTCTGACCGTAAAGCTGACATCAATTTCCCGGCCTTTCTTGGTGGGAAAGATATGAATAACACAACAGCAAACACATACACAAACTCCTTTTTCCCCCAAGCCCATCCTTACCTCCATATGTGATACGATTCTACTCATCTTGTAATCCTTGATTCCTCCCCCCCCTCCCCTTGTTGTGTTCAGATCCTGGATGGCAAAAAAAATTGGCTCATTTTGGGAACAGATGATGTTCTGTGGAATGGACTAATGATCTAACTGGGGAAAAGGCAGCACTGTGTTCTTTAAATAGCTCCTGGTTGGAATTTGCTTTCATCTGATGGTAGATGCTTGTTTTAGGTCATTTTTTTTTAACAGAGACAGGATAATGTGCCAAAGAAACAGAGCAGCAGAGCATGAACTAGGAAAAAAAAATGCAATTACACTGATTTTCTGCTCCTGGCAGAATAGAATTGGCTTTAATTTCAATTCAGGTAATACCTTTTTATTGGACCAAGATGCATCCTGTACAAACTCTGACAAGTGGCTGGCTCCCTATTCAGTGTTATTTATTTAGTTATATACCCCAATGATTACGGTGTTAGATTTAAAATGGATTATAATAGAATACTATTATGGTTTTATTCTGTCTGAATTGTTTTCACATCTCTGTTTAATTCCTGATATAGTGAAGTGATTATCATTTGTATTTTAATTATTTTGGTTTGAGAGGAAGGGAAAATATGAATGTCATTTAAAGGAAGTGCCCCATGGATTGAAAAAGTGCTGGAACCGATAGTGATGAGAAAGTTAACTTTGTTGATTAAGGAAGAGAATGTATCACACTTTCTTTCCACTCGGAAACCGCTTCTGGACTTTCTGCTCAAAAGAGAGAAAAAAACACTAACTTTGGGTTGTGATGATTAAAATAGGTTGTTGTTATAGAAATGGCTAATACTCAGTATTATGTAGAAGTGAAAAGTTGAGTTTACTATGTAACTTACTGCTTATGGAGATTCTCAGTCATTCAGGACATGTTTGCCCCATGTAGGGTGCATTAAGTTACATTAAGGTGCTTTTTCAAAAGGCAACTGGACTTCCTTTGTTTTGCTTGAAAACATTTCGCTTCTCATCCACCATTCGGTCAGAACTGAAGAAGCTTCTTGAACGAGAAATGAAACATCTTCAAGCAAAACGAAGTCCAATTGCCTTTTGAAAAAGCACCTTAATGTAACTTAATGTACCAGGATAAGCTGAAAGTCACTTTTTTTTCCCCCTTTCTTCTCCCCCAGACTTTTCCTCTTTCCCTTTACTTATTTTCCCAATTGCCTTTGTTTTAATTCATATTTTATAATAAGAAAAATGTCAATAAAAAAACTTTAAAGGAAGTGCTCCTCTAATAAAAAAGACATTATCCTATAACAAGTTTATAGGTTAGGCTGGTAGTTTTCTAGAAATTGAGATATTTCATGTTCGGTATCAAATTGTATATATCCCACCATCCTCATCTCCAAATTCTGATTTATTTATTTTTCCTCCTTATCCAGGTAGCATCTCTTGGAGTGACAACTTTCACATTATGTGCTCTCTGTATAGACCGATTCCGTGCTGCCACCAACGTGCAAATGTATTACGAAATGATTGAAAACTGCACATCTACGACAGCTAAACTGGCTGTGATCTGGGTTGGAGCTTTACTGCTGGCCCTTCCTGAAGTGGTTCTGCGCCAGTTGACTAAAGAAAACTCTGAAATCAGCGGGAACCCACCTGTGGAACGATGTGTGGTCAAGGTCTCTCCCCACTTACCTGACACGATCTACGTGTTAGCACTTACCTATGACAGTGCAAGGCTCTGGTGGTACTTTGGCTGTTACTTTTGCTTACCGACACTTTTTACCATCACTTGCTCATTGGTGACTGCCAGGAAAATCCGAAAGGTGGAAAAAGCTTGCACCCGTGGGAACAAGCGACAGATTCAGCTGGAAAGCCAGATGAACTGTACAGTGGTGGCGTTGACCATTTTGTATGGATTTTGCACCATTCCAGAAAACATTTGCAATATCGTCACTGCCTACATGTCCACAGGGGTATCTCAGCAGACTATGGAGCTTCTCCATCTGATTAGTCAGTTTCTCTTGTTCTTTAAATCTTGCGTGACTCCGGTTCTCCTCTTCTGTCTTTGTAAACCATTCAGCCGAGCTGTTTTGGACTGTTGCTGTTGCTGTTGTGATGAGTGCATTCAGAAGTCTTCTACAGTAACAAGTGACGATAATGACAATGAATATACCACAGAGCTTGAACTGTCTCCTTTTAGTACGATACGTCGTGAAATGTCCACATTTGCTTCTGTGGGAACTCACTGTTGATTTTCCCTTTGATCAGAACTCTTCCCCACCTTACAATAAAGTTGGTTTGAGTTTTAGGTTAATTTCAGGTGGATCTTATTCTTTTTTTTCCTATGTTGCAAAAGGAAAAGTAAATTGTGTAAAATTTAAAGTATGCCGATTTGTATATAACAAATTTTCTTTGAGAAATAAGTTCAGTTACTAAAAGAAACAGACTTACCAGGTATCTTTAGAATCATTTATCTTGATGGTGCTAGCATTTCTTTATTAAGGGAAGGTTTAACTAATTTTGGCCACTCTCTTCTATTATATAAACTAATACAGTTTTTGGCTTGGGAAATTATTACTGGAATTTCATAATATCCACTTTATAACAAGCATTTCTAAAGTTGCAATTCTAAATAAAGATACTTGATAGTAAGTCTTCTTAAATTTAGATTTCTGCATAAATATGCAAAGAATTCCACTGTTAGTCTATGAACTTTTTGAAATATGGAAGCAAATATTATTAGCAAGTCCATTTATTTTGAGGCATGTGAATATGTGCCTATATATTTTACTAATAAGGTTTTAAATTGCTTAACCAAGATCACTGTATCCTTATACCCCTCCCCCCAAAATGTTTTGATGAAACTATGTGATTTAGTGTGTCTGAGAATAGTTTTAAATTTGTTTGATGTAAATAATTATGAGATTGTTCGACATAGAAACAATAGTATTTTTATTGTATTCCCTGTACTGTTAACCAGCAATTAACAATTTTACCAAGTAATATAAGAAAATTTCCATAGGGAAAGCAATCATTTTTATGTTGACTTGTAATAAAATAATTAAGATGGTCTTTATAATATGCTGTTCTAGTCAAAAGCATACATCCTATGCATGTATGTGCATAAAGGTCTAAAGCCTCTTTCTTCTGCCAGTATGACCAACAACAACAATTTATGGAGTAGAGTAGGATATATAATTGTATGGGTAGCTTTTAAGTATGAGGTCCAAATGTATGTTATCACATTGAATTGGAAATTAGAATAAATCCACACAACAGGTTCCCAATATTGTACTCCTTTCAAAAAATCGTAACAAATCCCTTAGTTTTTGCAGTACACAATAATGCAGGCTGAAGATTGTTTCTTTTTAACATGTTGTATGCAAAGGCATGTATTCTGTCTGTCCCAATGGGGATTCCCACTCATATTGGGTGTATGACTTGTGATTCTATTAGTTTCTTTTTACAGTATTTTCTACAATAAAGGTATGTCTTCAGTCTGTGTATATAACACTTGCTGTAAGTGAGAATGCCATTTGTAGGAAGTAGAGAATTGCCACAGAATTAGTGACAATAAATTTGGAAGGCTTACAACGTGTGGTGCATATTTTATTTCCTGATGTTGTTTCTTAGAAATACATAAACATAGAATTGAAAGTAAAATTTCAGAAATTCAGTGGTACATTCATGTTGCTGTATGAAGTCTGTTTACATCTTCTGTAATGAGAGGTAGAGAAAGGGTTTTGTTTTTTTTTAAATGCTGAGCACTTTTGTCAAACTTGATTGAAGCAACATCTGTGAAAACAGTGAAAACAAAGCAAGTGTTCTCAGTGTTTTTGATTAGGAATTCAAGCAGGTTTTATACAATACTAGCTGATAACCTGGCGTTGCCTGGGTATTTATTTATCCCAATCCTGTATTAGACAGGAAAAGGAATGAATTATATCTATAGTGTGAACCGCAAGCTGCCTTTTCTTCCCTCTTTCTTTGCCCTCTTTTTAATCTCACACCCAAATTTCCATAAGGGAAGGCAAGAGGCTCACTCACCCTCTCGTGAAAGATGGCCTCCAGGTTTATATGTCTCCCACTGCCACCATCAGCTTCCACACCACATGACCTGACCCAGGGATCAAGCCAAGCTGTGCTCCATGACCCGCTACAGCCAATTGCTGAGGCTACCTCTGCTCCCCTTGATCCGCCTCAATGAGCGTAAACTCAGACACACGTACACACATACACCTAGAGGTGTCTTACCCCCACAGTATTTGTTTCCATAGAGTAAATCATCTGGGTACCAAGTTTGGTTGAAATTGGTAGAGGCATTCCAGAGTTATGCTGGAGCAAACACACATGCATCCATTTTTATATATATCGTGTGTGTGTGTGTGTGTGTGTATTTCCTATTGCCTAACACTAGCCTAATTCCTAACCCTAATACTGTATTCATAACTCTTATTTATTTTCAGCTCTGGTTTTCCATCTGTTCTTGATATATTATAAAAAGATAACCAGATACCATAATCACACTGCATCATAATGTAGTGGTTAGAAAGTTCGGAATTTACAGTTTTTATTTTTGCAAAAATTTAATTGATACAATGTTAACCAATTACACAGCATGCTAAAAAATTTCTATCAGTCAGAGAGTGAAAATAGTACCAATTTTGGCCACTCTACCTGAAATAGGTTAGTTTGGAACACGACAAAAATGAAACGTTTTATGACCGAGAAATAGGAGGAATACAGAAAGTGCTAATCCTGAATGAAGACCGCTAAGATACTACAGGAATATAGTTGATATCTAGGAATTACAGATAGTTCTTGATTTACAATCACAGTTGAGCCGAAAATTTCTGTTGTTAAGCAATGCAGTTGTTAAGTGAAATTTGCCCCAATTTATGAGCTTTTTTGCTACAGTTGTTAAGCAAATCACTTTAGTTGTTAAGTAAATCATGCAGATGTTAAGCAAATTTGGCTCCCCCATTGACTTTGCTTGTCAGACGTCAGCTGGGAAGGTTACAAATGGTGATTTCATTTCATTTCATTTATTTCATTTCATTTATTAAATTTATATACCGCCCCCTCTCCCTAAGGACTCGGGGCGGTTCA